>SNQJ01S0040615.1:9651-19879 GCA_010110895.2 Picea sitchensis | reverse complement strand
GGTGCACATGACCATCTTCAAGGTTTGAAAATCCTGAACAGCTCATGGATTCCAAGTGAAAGAATTATTTTTAAGGAGTGCAATGAGAGGTGTCGCAATATTTCCATAATTCTTAACAAAATTGTGATAATAAACTGTTAAGCCCAGAAATCCACACAATCTTTTGAGAGTCTTTGGGTGAGGACAATCTTGCATAGCTTGAATCTTTTTAAGATCCACCCTGATGCCTTCCTTTCCAACAAGATTACCCAAGTACTCAACTTCAGAGTCGCCAAAAAAACATTTATATTGTTTCAGGAAAAGTTGGTGCTGAGAGAGTAGATGGAGAACTCAATCCACATTAGCAAAATGGTTTCTCCAGGTTTTTCTATAGATGAGGATATCATCAAATAAAACTAATACAAAATGACGGAGAAAAGCATGGGAGACATGATTCATGAGGCTTTGGAAAGTGGATGGATCATTACATGAGCCAAAGGGCATGACCAAAAACTCATAGCGGCCCTCATGAGTTCTAAAGGAAGTCTTAGGAATGTTTGCCTCTTTCATACAGATCTGGTGGTAGCTAGAACGAAGATCAAGTTTAGTAAAGAACTGGGCGCCACTCAATTCATCCAAGAGGTCATCAATGACAGGAATGGGAAATTTGTCTTTAATGGTGAGTTTGTTGAGGGCGCAGAAGCGAAGACACATGAGCCAAAAACCTTATTTCTTAAGTACCATGACCACTGGAGAAGAGTAGGGGCTCATACTAGGGCGGATAACACCTGTGTTAAGCAGTTCTTAAACCATTTTCTCAATTTCATTTTTCTGGGAAAAGGGGTGATGATAGGGATGGATATTGGGAGGAAGGCTTCTGGGGACAAGGGGAATGGAATGATCATGAAAACCATGGGAAGGAGGGAGTGCTTGGGGAGTGGAAAAAACCACTTGATGTTTAGAGAGGAAGGATTGGAGGTCCTGCGACACAGAGGGTGTCTCAGTTTCTTGTATGGCATGGAGTTGGGCAATAACACCTGAATGACCTTTTTTCTGCATCTTTTCCATGCGATGGGAACTAATGATCTCAGGGGAAATGACGGTGATGCCTTGGAACTTATATTGTTGTCCCTCCTGGTCGAATTGCATGGTTAATTCCTTAAAATCCATGAGAATGGGACCCAAAGTCCTTAGCCAGTCTGCAACCAACACAATGTCACAACCGCCCATGTCGATAGAAAACATATGAGATTTCAGGTGGTAATAACCAATTTGGAGACACACATTTTCACAACGCCCTCTACATTTCATGGACTCGCCATTGGAAATCATGATTTGGAAATTATTGACTGCCCAGATATAGCAATTAGTCTCTTGGGCAATGCAGCGATGAATAAAATTATGGATGCTTCTACTATCAACAAGAATGATGACCTTCCTATGATTGATGTATCCATTTATATTGAGGATTTGGGGAGCATAGAAGCCAGTAAGAGCATTTAGGAAAATGACTGGTTCAACTTTGGGAGGGTCTAAGGGAGGGGTTATTTCAATGGGCTCAGGTGACACAGACACAAGGGGAGATTCAACGTCCTCTTCCGAAACATCCTCCGAGATGGCCATAAAAAGATTTTGTTCCTTACACTTGTGTCCCAGAAAATATTTGTCATCACAATTATAAGAAAGGCCTTTGAGTTGGCTTTCATCCATTTCATCCCTCGTCAATTTTTGGATCTTTAGTGGAGTAGAAGGAGGAGTGGGATTGACTGGTTTAGTGCGAGGAAGAAAGGAGGGTTTCCGGTTTTGAGAAGAGATAACCTATTGTGCTTCCCTATCTCTTTTAGTAGCCTCCACCCAACTATGAGGCCGAGCCATGAGGACATGGGCATGAATCTCATCTTTGAGGCCACTGATAAAACATTCTAAAAAAAAATCATCAGACATGCCCTCTGTACGAAAAGCCAGTCTCTCAAAAGAAGCTATAAAGTCTTCCACTATGCCAGATTGTTTCAACTTTGTCAAATGGCCTAAATGGTTGGTGTCAGTGTCAAAGCGTTCATAAAGCTCTACCACAAAGTGTGTCCAAGAAATACACCCTTGACGGGCAGTTTTTCTCCATTGCCACCATTGCCAACGTTCTTGATCTAGATGGAGAACACCATACCAGAATTTGGCCAAGTCATATGTAATGTCGTGCAAAGAGAAATAATGTTCCATTTGAGTTACCCAACCGGTGGGATCTGAGCCATCAAATTTGGTCATATCCACACGCGGAAGGCGTAGGTCACGCTAAAATTGATGGGATGGAAAATTGTGGGAATGAGAGGAAGTTTTAACTTTTGTATGAAGAGGTGGGTCAGAAAAAGGGGCATCTACAGGGATATGTAGCTTGGTGCAGATCATCGAAGCGACAAATTCAAGATGGGTAGTCATGTCTTGTTTGAGGCCTGCTTTGAATTCCTCGATTGAGGCGGCAATGGAGGAATACATATTTTATTGATAGTGGAAATATTGGCACTGATTTGTCTCACTTCTTTTTGGGTCTCTGTGAAATTAGATTGCAAGGTATTGAAGCTATCTTCCAAGTCTTGGCTACGAGTATGGGCCATGATGACGAGGGAACCGAAAAGGGGCGGGTGGGGTCAAAACATTTGTTGAAAAATGATAGGTATGACTGTGATAAGGGTGAAGAGATAAATCCAATGGAATAGGTCTCAAATAATGGTGCAACAAAATCCAGACTCTTAGTGATGAAATGCCCTAATGCTTAACCAGGAAGAAATGTGTAGTGATTTGGCAACTCAAACACTGTTGCACGGAAATAGATCTTCTCTATTTTAATTTTTGTTTATGTCCCCAAGGGTTAGGTATTTAAGGGTTCTATAGAAAAGGGTTTTCCCTGTGCTATATCGCTCTGATATACGTGTGGGGTCCAAAAATAGTACTTGGCCCAATATCTCAGGGAACCAACTAAGGAGGCTAGACTGTGCCCTTAGTCGTACTACCTGACTACCCATGTACTAAAGAGTATATTCCCGATTGTTGTTCTCAGTGACACTATAGCATTCAGGCGACCGATCGGTTTATCTAAAGAGGGCTTAAGGAAATCTAGTTTAATATGTATACAGGTGTTGTCTGATTTGCTACCACTTGAAGGGGTACCAACAGGGGTTACAAGGGTGGCCAACAGATGTGTGCTTAAGCACCACTTGTATTTCCTTCATGTATGAATCCTCAGTTGCGGGTTTATGAGCGTAACGAAAGATCTATGTAGCTTGAAGACGTCGGGATACGTCTCTACCCTGAAAAAAGTTAACCCACAAATTTCCATCGAGGAAAGTGCTCTGATACCACTTGTAATATTCCAGATATAAAAAGTATGCAGAACAGAAATAAAATTCTATAAATGGAAAACGAAGAACAATATAACCATAATAACTCCACAATAATACCAATATGATACCAAAATAACACCAAAATGAGCACTTTGATTACTAAGAGCAATGTTCACTTGCCTCTTCGAGGGGGAAACCTCCAGTCGAGTAGAGCTCTATTACAATAATATCCAATACAAAAGTTCTCATACCCTCGACTCCTATTTATACTAAATATGTCTATCGAAAGAACCATCTAGAGGAAGATCCTTCTAGAAGCAAAAGCTTCTATTAGGTCTTCTTCCATTCGACTTATTCTTCCTTATTGCTAGGCCTTATTAATATTGACCTTTATTACATCGGAATATATTATTCTACCCAAGTGAGGGGTTAAGTCCCTAACACATCCACCCAAAAATTAGTGAAAACTAGATGGCTAGGTGGTACATGGTATTTGATAAACCTCCCTGCAATAACAGGGAGGTGCCTTTATATTTTTTGTGAAAATTGTTGGCCAAATTTATTTTCAGTCAGCATGTCAGCTACTTCAAAATCAATTACTTCTAGGGATGGGTTGAGGGTCCACACAGGACCGAGAGTAGGCTAGGCATGATCCCATGCTAGGTCCTCGTCCCCCCAGGTGAAGGTGTGACCCCCCTGGCCAGTATCCTCCTATTGTAGAGATATTATAGCATGTATAGGTCTATATCATCATTGACTTGGAGCCTAGTGCAACATGGTAGCTTTGTTGCACTATATTTGAAGGAGGTTCCTACTGGTGACAATGATAGAGGGGTAGAAGGATGAAGCTTCACCCCATATAGAAAAGTGGAGTGAGAAGAGGGCATATGAACATATCAATCATCCATTTTGTAATGTACCCAACCACCCATAGGCTGGGCACGCTACTTCAAGCCCGCTATTGAAGTAATTTCAAATTTTGGTAAATTTTTAATTAATAAAGATGCATGAAATTTCACATGCATAGATCAAGATTTGTGCTACAACATAAAATAAATGAAACATATGTTATGCACGACAATAGCTAGAAAGCATGCATATTATAGAGATGAATTTCATAGATAAATAAATACACAGTGGAAATAAATATATAGGTAAATGAAACCATGATAGGGAGAGCACTTATCTTTAATGAAATGAATCACTAATTGGTTGCATACCAAGCACGTTCCGCCCAACCATAGACATTGTTGTTCCAATTCTCAATAGCAATGTCACCCTCGAGCCAGGGCTATTAGTCCACAAGGACGGTTCCAAAGTGTCACTCAACTTCCCAAACCAGTCAACACTAAAGATCTCACAGGCTTCTCAGCACACACAACAATCCAAAGTACACCATATCTCTTGTACCCAGCCTGCACAGTGCACAACCTGAGAGAATAGACCCCCTTCTCTGCCACACAACCCCTCAGGTTGTCCACCTCCTCCCAGGGATCTGGTGCATCTGGTCAAGAATCTCCATGCTGGGACCCTCAGGATTTGTAGTTGCGGGAAAAAATTAATGCATGCCAGTGCATATCAAACATGCAGGAATTCATTCATGGCTAGCATACACCAACAATCATTACTACCAACCAAGCCATGGATCCTCTCCATAATTTATTTTTCTCTCCCCATCCAAGATCAAAATGAATGAATAATGAAAAGTGGGTGAATGAGTGAATGAGTGAAGAAGAATCCCCCAAACAACCCATAAGATGGGTTTATATATTTACTTTCAAATCAAGAACCACATGGCCTTCCCCAAGAATCTCATGTAACCACTCCTCTCCATTAAAAAAATTATGGGAAAATAAAATATAAAATAAATACGTATCCCCTCAAGCCCCCTCTATTATGGAATCATAGCCCCTATAACTTGTCTCATTGTCCATCTAGCAACCAGTGATGTATTTATTATCAATAATGATCAAAACATTACATTTCCTAGACACAATGGCCTCTTTTAATTGTTTGGGTACTTTTTCCTTTCATACATTAACAAAACACATTATTTAATACGAGACTTAAAAACTCAAGGTATTACATCCCCCCTTATTTTGGCACTGTTCTTAGTGCATACACAAAACAAAAAACAAAATTTCAAAATGTATTCAAAAAGTTGTGGGTACTCTGCCCACATTGCACCTTCATGCTCCTAAGTAGCATATTTAGGACTGTAGCATGTCCACTGGACTTTTACTATCTCTATAACTCAATTTCAGAGCATTTTGACTTTTCTATCCAATATTCGCATTGGCTGGACCTAAAAGTCTCCCTCTCCCTCTACCTGAATCAAATTCCAATCAATAACATGGTTAGGAAAATGTACATATTTTTTTAGCAGAGAGTCATGAAATACATTATGCACATTCATGGAAGTAGGCAATGCAAGCATGTATGCAACTGGCCCTATTCTATCCAATATCTCAAATAGACCACAAAATCTAGCTACTAGCTTTATACAACTACCCAACTTCAAAGAGCTCTTCTTGGGATTCACTTTTAATAGAAAATTCTCCCCCACTTTAAATTCTCTAGTTTTCTTGTTCTTATCTGCATAAATTTTATGTCTATCTTGAGTTGTCTTTAAATTCTTCTTAATTCTAACCATCTGGTCTTCCATATCCTTGAGTAATTTTGGCCCAAGTACCACTCTATTTGTTGGGTTGTCCCAACTCACTAGAGTATTGCATTTCCTACCATACAAAGATTCAAATGGGCTCATTTTCAATGAAACTTGATACCCGTTATTATAGGCAAACTCAACCAAGTGCAACTAATCTTCCCACTTATATGGATTATCCATCACATACATTCTCAAGATGTCTTCAATTACTTGGTTGAATCTCTATGTATTCCCATCTGACTATGGATGGTATGTTGTCCTAAAGTTTAGATTTGTACCAAATCCTTTAAACAATTCCCTCCAAAAATTTGAAGTAAACTTTGTGTCTCTATCTCAGACAATTTCCTTAGGTATCCCATGCAACCTAGCGATCTCCCTCATGTAAATTTGTCCAATATTAGTTGTTGTATGAGTCATTTCTACAGGAACAAAACAATAATCCTTTGTCAATTTATCAACCACTACCATGATTTAATTATGTTTTCTTGTTGTCCTAGGAAATTTCATTATAAAATCAATGGTTACCACTTCCCATTTCTTCTCTGGAATTGTTAATGGTTGTATCAAACCCGTTGGATGCCTATGCTAATCCTTCACTCTCTTACATTCCATACATCTGGAAATGTAATCAGCAACATATTTTTTAATCCTTGGCCAAAAGAATTGTCTTCTCACTGTTGCAATTGTTTTCTGGTAACCAGGATGTCCGACATATGGAGCATTATGCATTTCTTTTAATACCAAGTTCCTAAGTTCTTCGGAACTAGGAACATAAATTATATTTTTATGCATAAGTAATACATCTTCCTTCATCTCATATTATTTAATTTTTTGGTGTAAATTTTCTTGTTGTAATCTTTCCTTTACCTATCGGTAATGTTGATCTGTGACAACAAGATCTAAAATTACACTCTTTAAATCTAATTGATGCATACTAAAAGTTGTAGCATGCATGAGATGTACTCTTCTACTAAGTGCATCGACAACTTTATTTTCTTTTCCTTTGATATTCTTTATGTCAAAATTGTATTCACTTAAAAATTTGAGCCATATCGTCTACCTAGCATTTCAAGTTGGTTATTCAAAAAGATAGTTCAGACCACTATGGTATGTTCTTAATTCAAACCTCTTCCCCATGAGAGAATTCCTCGACATCTTCAAAGTGTGAACAATGGAAAAAAGTTCCAATTCATGTGTGGCATTGTTTCTCTCATGCTCTTTAAGCTTTTTGGACTCATAACCAATGACATGTCCATTTTGAGTGAGGAATCCACCAAGTCCTTTCTTTCATGCATATATACATACCACAAAAATTTCATTTGGGTCAACAATATTTAAAACAAGAGAATTAGTAAGTAATTCTTTCACCAAATTAAATTTCTCTTCACACTTTGTTGTCCATTCAAATTTAATTCCCTTCTTTTGCAAAGAAGTGGAGTGATGAGAAATCTTAGAGAACCCTGCTGTAAATTTTCTGTAGTAACCAACTAACCCCATAAAAGATCTAATTTTTGAAACATTCCTAGGTGTTGGCCATCCTCTAATGGCTTCAATATTCTTTGGATCCATTGTTATACATTGTTATGAAATAATGTGTCCCAAGTAATGGATCTGTTCTTGGTAAAAAAAACACTTACTAAGCTTGGAATACAATTGATGTTTCCTCAATACTTGCAATACAAATCTTAGGTGATGTTCATGCTCTTCCTCTGACTTAAAATAAACAAGTATGTCATCCAGGAATACTATGACAAACTTATCCAAATAATTTCTAAATATGCCATTCACTAAGCACATATAGACAGTTGGTGCATTGGACAATCCAAATGGCACCACTAAAAATTCATAATTCCCATACTTGGTTCTGAAAGATCTCTTATAGATGTCTTCTTCCTTGATTCTTACCTAATGGTATCCCGATCTCAAGTCTATCTTTGAAAATATCTTTGCCCCTCTTAGATGATCAAAGAGGTCATCAATTTTGGGTAGAGGGTACTTGTTCTTTACAATGGATTTATTCATCTATCTAAAGTCAATACACAGCCTCAAAGTTCCATCCTTCTTTTTGACAAAGAGTATCGATGCTCACCAAGGTGAAACAATTGGACGTATGTACCGTTTCTTCAACATTTCTTCCAACCACATTTTTAATTCTTTTAATTATGGTGTAGTCATTATGTAAGGTGTTTTTAATACTGAGGCATCTCCTGGCACTAAATCAATATAGAGATATATCTCCCTCTTTGGTGGAAACCCAGGTATTTCTTAGAATACATCTTCAAATTCTTGTAGTACCGAAAATTCTTCAAGGCTTGGCCCCTTTCTATTTTTTGGTTCCTCCACATGGGATGCATACAATTGGCATCCTTTTTTGAAACATCTCTTCAGTTGTAAGGCTGAAATATCCCTTTTAGAGATGGGTCTTGGAACTCCTTTCATAATGCTTTGTTTTCCTTCTTCATCAAGACATGTAAATGTCTTTTTATGACAATATAGGACAACATGATGTTTGTCCAATCAATCCATTCCAATTAGAATATCATAAGACCCCAATGATATAATATTTAGATCAGCATTAGTATTCACACCATTAATATTTATGGAACAACCTTTGACCATATCATGGATTCTTCTTTTGGTCCTAGTGGCTAGTTGAACCAAACTTGATTTTTTAATATTGTGTTTCTCCAAATGTAATCTATCCACTATTTTAGGATCATTGTAACAATGAATTTCTCTTGAATCAACTAAAATAGAAATAGGCCGATTAATGATTTTACCTTCCACCTTGATCACATTGGATTGTCATTCTTCTTGTCGATCATCTAAGGTTTCATATATTCTTCCCATGTCTTCTACTATTGTATCCTCTTGGATGTTGTGCATGGTCTTCACTTTTCCATTTCTATAAGGGAAATCCTTGTACATGTGATCTTCTTTTCATCCCCAATGTTGGATTGGTGGTCTTTCCCTTTTTCCCAAGGATTCTTCTCTCTTGGATTCATCCTTAGCATACTAGTTGGGATGATTTTTATTTGGGATATTTCTACTGAAATAAGGTTTGAATCCTTTCTTTCTATTATCAGACTTCTCCTTCTTCTTATCCTTCCAATATTTATGAAAAGACTCTCTGCCATTTCCTTTCTCATATATGTGTGTATCCTTCCTGATGGTCTCAGTCAAAGTCCTAGGTTCATCATATTGAATCTTCTCTTTATAAAATGATGGCAGACCACTCAAAAACATTTGTACTTTCACCTTCTCATCTTTTATAAACCCCGCATACTTTAGCAGCCCCACGAACTTCTTTTCATACTCTACCATGGTCATGCTTCCCATCCTAAGTTCAAAGAAATCCTGCATTTTCTTGTCACATAAGTTCTCTGAAAGGTACTCCTTCTGAAAATATGTCTTGAACTTATTCCAAGTGATCCTACTCTCATTAATGTTCTCAACTTGCTTCAGTTGATCCCACCACATAACAACTTTCCCATGTAACTGGTATGTGGAAATT
The DNA here is from genome assembly GCA_010110895.2 of Picea sitchensis. Classification (NCBI taxonomy): domain Eukaryota; kingdom Viridiplantae; phylum Streptophyta; class Pinopsida; order Pinales; family Pinaceae; genus Picea; species Picea sitchensis. Next base: position 10,383 of record SNQJ01S0040615.1, on the reverse strand, counting down.
ATGGCTTCTAGGTTTGATGAGTAGTTATGAAATTGAAAATACCTCCTAAGTCCAAGAAACCATGCCTTAGCATTATCTTCCCTATCTCTTTCACCATCAAAGGATGTTGGAATAAGCTTCCTCAACTCCCCTTGCAAACTATCCAATTCATCTCTTCTTCTTTACTGCCTACTAGGAGACACCTCTGGACTACTTATGGAATCTTCAGATGCATAAAATTTCCTTCCTGAGTAGGGAGGTGAGTGATGTCTATGAGTTCTACTAGCACTTCTTGAATAACCAACTCTTCTGCGATCATATCTTCTTTCATGACATCTTCCCTCTTCCTCCTATTTTGAGTTTGATCCATTCTTTTTTTACCTCTGCAACTGATTTAAGCTTTGAATCACTTGATAATTTATCTAATTTTGTTCTCTTATCATTCTCTCATTGTCTTCTTTGTAACTCTACACTTCTATTTTCAGGCTTCTCATAGTCTTTATCAATGTTTCTTGCTCCCCTCTGGCTGGGTGTTCATTTATTTTTTGTCTCTAGATTACCAACACTGATATTTTGACCTTTTCCATATTTATCATGGATGGAACCTCCCTCTCCTTCTTTAATTTCTTGAATATGTAGTCTTATACTTAACTGATATGTTTACACCTCCTAATTCTGCAAAATGTGCAAGCAACCATTATGTTAGAATTATGCATATTATAAAAACAAAAATTCCAAACAATGCCACACGTC
>SNQJ01S0040614.1:51930-66590 GCA_010110895.2 Picea sitchensis | reverse complement strand
TGATTTCAATTCTTCCTTTGTCGGTGACCTCGACTAGAGATTTGTCCCCCATCAGAATAGGAGGACCTTTGCATGAATCCAATGAGGAATAGACTTTTGTTGTGGCTTCCATGTGGTGTGATGCACCTAAATCTATGATCCAAGCATCGAGAGAGGAGTTTATGGAAATCAAAGCATGTCTAGAATTGTCTTTCTTGAGATTCTGATCTTCTGACTTATTCTTCTTGGAACCCTCAGGGATGTTATCTCTAAGGTTGTTTTGCTAAATTATTTGGGCCATTTGATATATCTGTTTCTGCATACATGTGGATTCTAGATTGAATCCTTTATGGAAGTAAGTGCATTTCTCCCATTTTCTTCCCTTTCCACCTTTGGATCCAGAGGCATCGTTGAATGGTTTTGAGTACCCTTCCTTCTTTGGAATTGCATGTTCTTTCCTTTAATCTTTGTCTTTATATTTATGATTTTGATGACCACTACCATCATGCACAATGAGTGCATGCGCCTTTGGGCCTTTGAATTTTCCCATGTTGATAAGATTTTTTGCTCTTGTGTCAAAGATTCAATAAATACCTCTAAAGAGGGAATCTTCCAGGTGGCTCCAAAGGTGAGAATAACTAAATGAAATAAGGATACAAACACTGACTATTCTAGACCAAGTTTGGATAAAATGATGAGAACCATTTGTTTCTCCTCCTTAGATTTATCAACTCCACAAGCCTTGAGTTGTGATAGCAAATCCTTATATTTGATAAAGAGATCTTGGAGATTGTCGAAGCTTTAGTGAGAAATTTCACCTTGAGCATGTGTCCCCTCATCTCATCATGTTTCTCAAAAATCCCTTCCATGGTGGTCCAAGATTCATTGGGGATTGTACAAGAGGATATGTGAAAGAGGAGTTCGGGATAAATAAGACTGCAAATAGTTCCAAACTTTTCATCCATTCGATTCAGATACTTGGATTTTTCTATGGCTAATGTGGGTTCGATATCTATGTCCATGGTTAACCTATATAATCATTTTCCTCAAAGATGCACTATCATCTTCTCCTTCCACGAAAATAAATTGTACGATGTAACAATGAATTCTTTTGGAACTTCCATTTTTCCCGCTATCTTCAATCTTCAGTACCTACAAAAAGAATCTGGTGTGTCTTTTTCCTAACAATATGTCAAATCTAATACCATGTAAATGTGTTAAACCTGCACAGAAAATATCTAGCTAGCAAATTACATACACAGTTTGCAAAAAAAATATGAGAAAAGAGAAACATGAGAGAAATAATGGAAGAATTCTCATTAACCAAATGAATGAATGATAATTTACACATGATATACTTTTTATAACTCAAATAATGTGCACTAGAAGAGAATCCAGCGTGCCATAGTGGTGGTTGTTGGATGTAGACCTAGTCAAGAGAAAAGGCTATTTTTGGGAAGAGAAGCATGAAAGGAGGAAATGACAGCTGGAAGGAAGAGAATCTTGTGTAAAGGAAGAATGCAAGGAAGCAGGCGAGGCGTGCATGCAAGGAAGACCTAACGACACTAGGGTTAGGTTTTTTGTAATGTATTGTAATGGCTGATGAGCCGATAATATAAATAGGTAGTACTTAGAGGAAGTAAGGACGAACCGAGAGAGAGACAGAGAAAGAGAGGGAGATAAAGAAGAGGACAAGAGATGGTAGAGAATTGTAAGAATTGTACTAGTCAGTAAGTTGGTGAGCTAGGGAAGTAGTGAGAAACTCGATCCCAAGGGTTATATTGCAGGCTGGGGAGCCTGGTGCAATCTAGTCAGCCTCACAGGGATCAAGGAGCCTGTTGAGGAGAGTAAGATCTAAGATTGTAACACATGCAACGTGACATATTACTGAACCATAATAAAGAGCTTGAGAGGTAGGTCTTTGTGGACATAGCCCAGGAGGGCATGAACCATGGTAACACTTGTGTTGTGTGAATGAATGTATGCATCCTTATTGATGTTAAATGGTGAATGTTAGATGAATGAATTAAAATGTTTAGATTTGGTATTTCATATGCATGAATAGAATGACTATTATAATCAGATGTTAGACTAGATCAATAAAGATTACAAGATACAACTGTAGATCTCCACTCATTCCCAAGTTGCAAACACCTGAGTATTGCAACCAAAAATTGAGATATCTCGGGTGAGACTATGTAGTACACTCTATGTTATGTGTTTCCTTCTGGTCTACCAAAAGGGTCGATAGTTTTATAAGGATTTTGTTGGGATCTTATCAAATCTGAACCGAGGTCAATCTATGACAGTAAGGTAGGATACGGATGACCGATAAAGAATCCTAAGTAGAAGGGTAGACAAAAAAAACAACAAATGGTTTCATTGTCGGTTGGTTTTAACAGGATGGGATTGAGTATATGAGATTTGTGGAAGACGCGTCAAAAGAATGACAGACCAGACGACAAAGACGTTGAGATAATGAGAATATAAAAGGGGATGTTGAGACTGTGGAATCAAACAAAGGTAAAGATAGAGAGCTGGTTGAAAACAAAGAAGATGGATTTTGCACAAAAAGATAACAGAAACCCAAATTTGACACCACACAAATATCTAGACAAGTACGTATCCATCGACTTTCATGAAGTATCTTTATGTGATTTCCCACATGTACTGCAGGAGTGGATAAAAAGGTTGAAAGACAACCATCCTACAAAATGGATCGGACAACTAGAGTGGAATCCTATAGAGATCGTGTAGTTACAACAAGTTGATAATAAGTTTACACGTGTCATATATTTCTGGTTAGACAACATTGTTGCAGGATTTATCACAGAATTTGCAGTAGATACAGGGAAGTCTTCTAGTGCGGCAGAAAAATATTTCTTGAAGGGACCTTGAGGTAGGTATATCATATCGTTGTATACTTCTATCAAGATATTACTATATAACAAAGGTGTAATGACAATGGAGTCACATAACTAAACTTCCCTGTGTGCATGGGGGAAATGGGGGATCACTTATAGGAGAATGAGAAAGGGATAAAGGAAAGAAGGAGGAGGCCTTAGACCCAATCATGATGGACGAAGACCAAATCAAACGGATCATGGAAACAACTATAATAATGCATAGTGGAGTACCCTACCAATATAAGGTGAACACCAAGAAGAGAGTCGTAGCTGCGAGGGAGGTCTTGGCAATTGATGAAGAATAGGTAGAGAATCTTCAGGTTGTGGAGCATATCGAGGAAATCCTGCACACGACATATGAAAGAAATATGAGAGGTCCAAGAGTGGGAACAGAAGGCATCACTCCTATCAATATCAGTGTCATTTTGGAACCCATAAACCCATGTGTGACTAATACACAAAAAAAACACCACCATTTAGACAACCAGATTTTGGGGGAAGGAAGATAGTGGGAAGTACATCTACACAAGGAAAACCAACTGGGGGAGCCAATTCAGGAAGCATTAGTCAAGTATCTACACCACACAGAGGTAGCAGTTCATCATTCAAGATGGCAGGACATGATCCCACCATCAGATTACCAGAATTCAAAGGAGAGGCGTCGGAGGACCCTGAGAAGCACTTGTTTATTTTTGAAAAGATCTGGGAAGCAAAACAAATCACAGACAAGCAAACTAAACTTGCGCAGTTAGCTATCAAGCTAAGAGATCATGCACTGGATTGGTACATGATTTTAGCTGCAAACGGTCCACCAGGAACAACCAGAACGATTGGAGATATCAAGAAGCTATTGATAAATGAATTCCAGAAGCCTAGTTCAAAGGATCAATACATGAATGAGATGATAAATATTAGATAGAAACCAGGAGAATATGTATGGGAAATTGACCATAGATTCAAATGATTAAAGGGAAAGATAAAGTATGTCATGATAGATATGCAGCATAGGCATTTGTTAGTCAATTCACTACTACCACACTTGAAATACCCTTTGCGACAGTAGAAGTTCCAGACACAGGAAGAGGCTCTACAGATAGCCCTGCAACTTGAAGAGAACCAATATCAGAAGACATATCCATCCATAGAGGATCTCAAAGAGGATCTGAATAACTTAACATTCTAGCTAAACCAGAACAAAGGTAAGGACAAAAGAGAAGTCGTTTGGTGTACCACAGTACATGGAAGAAGGAATGCCAAACCCATTGCCAACATGAGTACTATGGTGTGAGATCTATAAGAAACAAGGGCATGATCCATATCACTCCCTAGTGATGCAGAAGTACCAGACAGTACCTAAGAGTTCATATTGTAACTTTTGCAAGTCAGTAGACCATGATGACAAATATAGCAGAACCATGGACCTCATGAGGGAAAGAACATATGGTACTTACATGGTGCAGACCAAAATGATGACCGGGAAAGTTGCACCATAGTTTAACCAAGTACCAGGCCCTTATAACATTGTGCAACAGTAGTATAACACTACACATTAGCAATATAACATTGTGCAGCTGTGGTATAACACTACACATCAACAATATAACATTGTGCATCCACAGTACAATACCGCGCAACCACACTATAATCTCGGGCAGTATAACCAGGCGCCCCTGTATAATGCACCACGAGGAGATCGTGTTGGTTATAGAGGTGGAGGAAGAGGAAGAGAAGTATTTGGAAGAGGCAAAGGACCAGTGGTATGCCACAACTGTCAACAACCAAGACACTATGAAATATAATGTCCACTTCCACCTGCGACGTGTATGTATTTTCGCACATCAAATCATGACACGAAAGAATGGCCTAGACTATTGTGAAAGATCCAGGAAAAGAGAAATCAGAACAATCAAAATGTTCAATGAATTTCATCAGAAGCAAGGGATGAAAGAAGAAACATCAACATAGTTGTGTGGGGAGGAGATAAGATGGGAAATGATGCAGTAAGACAAGATCCATCACAACACCAATGGGTGAAGAAGAATGTCGAACTGAAGAAGTAGTTTGATGCACAGAACGAAAAGGACATATTCAAGCAAGACAAACATTGCATCGACATCAATTGCACGGCATAATAAGGAAGTAATAGCGTACGAGATGCCTCCATCGTTGGTTCACACCAAATAATCACAACCCCTGGGACAAGTAATTACCATTAAGATTTTTTTGCAATCCTGTGTTAAAATACTAAATGATCCATCATATGTTAAAGTATTACAAAATATGCTAGAAATATGTATCATAGAGGCAGAAGGAAAGCTAGAACAAAAGACAGTTAATCATCTGCATACAAGGAGAAGAACAAGTAGAGAATTCGGATTGAACGCCAACATTGGAGATTTCAACATGGGAGATATTATACTGGATTTAGGATCCGAAGTAAATGTGATACCCAGGAAAACATGTCAATGTATGGGAGAACCCACATTAGGCTATTCACATGTTCAGCTGAAGCTAGCAAACCAACACAGAGTTCTACCAATTGGAAGACTAAAAGGGGTGACCATAGATCTGGATGGAGTATGCAGCAAATCTGTTTTTGAAGTAATAGAGATAGTGTATGGCACAACACCTTATCTAGCATTTCTTGGCTTGGATTGGGCGTTCAAAAATCAGACCATAATAAAATTAAACATGAGGAAGATGACATTTGAATCAGGAGAATACAAAGTCATTGAGCCATTGGATCCATCATAAGGGGAAAGGTTTGTAGAACCCACTCACTTAGCCCTGGAGGAAATTAACCAGTTGTACAGAACAAAAACGTGACAAGAAGATTATGTGAACCCAACTGCAGATGGGATACTCAGTTGGAGAAGCATCACTGCATGTGCATCAAACTCAGATGCGGGCTTAGAGAATTGGCAATAGAGATTACGCGAAGTCTCCACAAGAAGATGCACAAGAATAGACCGTGCAGTAAGATGGGTAGGTACATAGATAAGGGAACCTCCCAAATTCCATGGGGTGAATGACTTAGAAACTTTCTTAACACGATACAAAGATGAAGTGTTGGAAAATCAGAGGCTCTTAGCCTTGGATATAGCACTCAAATAAACACCTGCAAGATGGTGAGGTGCGCACAAATACTAGTACCAATGTAAGAGATTACTTTGCATCGGATTTGGCACAGAACAGAGAAGCAACCAACTACAGAAATATGATGGACAGGGGGCACCAGAAGAACACTTGGAGAAGTGCAGAACGCTATGGAGGATGACACCACTAGAGGAATGGCCTCACCATTGTTTTCACACATTAAAATGGATTCTAGGAAACTGGTATAGAGACCAGGAATTGTTTAGAGGAACTACAAACTGGACAGTACTACAGAAAAAATTTACATTCAATTTCTCATTTGAGCATGAGAACCCCAACATAGACTCAGCAATTAAACACATCAGAGAGGTGATATTCATTAAAGAAACGAAATTTGAACTCATGATAGAAGAACAATAGCAAAACAGACAGGCAGTAAAAGAACTATTGTCATGCTACCATGTGTAGGAAAAATCACCAGACGAAGATTACCCGTGAAACATTCAGATTGAGGAAGTTGAAGGTGAAATAAAAGTGGAAGGTCCACCTCTAGAATCAAAATTATTTTTTGTGTTGATCAAGGTGAATAAAGTCAACATTAGGGCAGTTGAGAATCCCAAAATGGCCAGCATTGGAGACTACTGGGATGAGAAAACAATGGAAAGCATAGCAGAGTTATTGCATGAGTACAGTGACCTATTCCCAACAATGTTCACATCAATGAAAGGCATAGAAGGAGATCTAGGTGAAATGAAGATACCTCTCAGATCGGAGGCAAGACCGATCAGACAACGACCATATATACTAAACCCCATATATAAGCAGAAAGTCAAAGATGAAATTGATAGGATGTTGGAGGTTGGAATCATAGAACTTGTAGAGGAATTTGAATGGGTAAGCCCTATGGTAGTTTAGGAGAAAAAACAGAGAGGGATAAGGATATGTGTCGACCTGAGGAAGTTGAATGATGCATGCCTACATGACCCGTTCCCTGCTCCTTTCACAGATGAGGTGTTGGAGAACATAGGAGGACAGGAAGCTTATTCATTCACTGAAGAATTCTCAGGCTACCATCAGATTAATATAGCTCCAAAAGACAGGTACAAGACCACTTTTTCCATAGAATGGGGATCCTACTAGTACACATTCATGTCATTTGGACTAAAAAATGCACCAACAATATTTTCCAGATTAGTTAGTTGCATTTAAAGAATTCATCCACCATTTTTTAGAAGTATATCTGAATGATTGGACATTCTATAGTCTATTGAAAGACCATGTAGGGGTGTTGAGGATAATGTTAGAAATATGCAGGAAGTGTCAGATATCATTAAATATCAATAAGTTCATCTTTGGAACACCCTTTGGGATACTATTGGGCCATATAGTATGCAAACAAGGCTTGCTAGTAGATCCTGCCAAGATTGCAGTAATTGTTAATCTACCACCACCCAAATCAGTACGTCAATTAAGAGAAACATTGGGACACATAGGATACTATAGGAAATTTATCAAAGGGTATGCACAGATCACTGCGCCAATGGAGAAATTGTTAAGAAAAGACAACAAGTTTCAGTGGAATGAGGACTATCAGCGAGGATTGGACACTCTAAAAGAGAAGATGGTAACCACACCAATATTTGTATTCCCGGATTGGGAGAAGACATTCCATGTGCATGAAGATGAATAAACTATAGCACTTGGAGCTATTCTGGCACATCTAGGAGAAGGAGAATTGGACCATCCCATAGCATTTTCTAGCAGAAAACTGTCAGAATCGAAGCATAATTACAATACCACAAAGAGAGAAGGCTTAGTTATGGTCTATGTGCTTCAGATGTTCAGACATTACTTATTGGGAAAACATTTCAAGATGTTTACAGACCATTCAAATCTCAAATACCTCGTCAACAAGCTGATGTTGGGGGGGAGAATTTGTAGATGGTTATTTTTGTTCCAGGAATTTGACTTCGAAGTGATAGTCAAACCAAGGAATTTGAATGCAGGACCTGATCACCTATCAAGGATCAATAATGGAGAGGAACCTACAAATATATAGGACAACTTTCCCAATGCACAATTATTTTCAGTCCAAGTAGTTGATGAATATTTTGTAGACATCATTCAATACTTGCATACATGGACTGCACCACAATAATTCAACACCGCGTAGAAGAAAAATCTGGTATTCAGGGTTGTATACTATCAATTGATTGCAATACACTTATACAAGATGGGTGCAAACAACATTTTGAGAAGATGTGTACTAGAAAATGAAATACCAAGGATTTTAGCGAAATCCCGTGAGGGAATAGAAGGAGGACATTATGCAGGCAAAGCTACCGCACAGAAGGTATTGCACATAGGACTATGGTGTCCAACTATTCATAGAGACTCAAAGGACTACTTTCGGAGATGTGATGTATGTCATAGAGTTGGTAAACTGAATAGACAGGATGAGATGCCCCTGAGACCACAAGTAACCTTGCAGTTATTTGACAAATGGGCAATAGATTTTATGGGACCAATTAACCCACCAACAAAAAGGTGAGGAGCCAGGTACATTATTATTGTGATAGAATACTTAACAAGATGGGCAGAAGCAGCACCAGTAAAATATTGCAGCACAAAGACAACAACACACGTCTTGTTTGATCAAGTGATAACTAGATTTGGATGCCCAAGGATTTTGATGAGTGACCAAGGCATTCACTTCATTAACAACACTATTAAGGCGATGACTGAGGAGTTTGAATTTTATCATCAAAAGAGTACACCATATCATCCTCAAGCAAATGGAAAATTATAAGCTTTTAATAAGATCCTCGAAAATGCACTGACAAAGATCTGCAATGTTAATTGGGACGATTAGGACTTGAAGATACCAACAGTATTGTGGGCATACAGGACCACATGAAAAAAATTGACATGGCAGACACCATTCAAACTGATGTACGGACAAGAGGCAGTGGTGCCATTAGATTTTTTGGTACCTAGTCTGTGTGTAGAAGCAATTACAAGCATGACAGAGCGAGGCGTGGTACAAGAAAGGATAAGTCAGTTGATGATCATGGAAGAAGATAGGATTCTAGCAGGGTTTAACCAAGAAGTACATAAAGAAAGGGACAAATCTTTGCATAATAGACATATCAAAAGGAAAAGTTTCAAGGAGGGCGACCTAGTCTTGGTCTATGATAGTAAATCTCTTCAGCACCTAGGAAAACTTAGAATGCATTGGTTGGGGACATATGAAGTAAATATTGTCACAGATGGGGGAGTTGTGCATTTGAAGGACTTGGGAGGAACAAAACTCAGAGGAATGATCAATGGGAGTCGACTGAAGCTGTATAGGGACAGTCGACCTCCTAGCACTTAAAAAAAAAAAAAGGATTGTGCACAACAACAGAGGGGTTACCGCGCCAGACATCAAAATACAGCAACCAGTGAAAGGAGACATAGCACGATGAGAATAAAACGTCCATGCACATTGGACAAATAACATCACGTGCACTCGGAAATGATAGTGTGCCAGAGAAAGGACCAACGGTCAGAAAAAGGCATAAATTGCATAAATGGAAGGTACGATAGATAGGCGCCAACTAACGGCGTTTATCAAAATTGAATGTCAAGAACGATTGAAGGGACATCACATTAATCACACCAAATAGCGACATCAAGGGAATTTAATGGCAGGTACACGAGAAGCGCCAGTTCATCAAAACACAGCTTGGGTAACTTCTCCGACAAGTTTCACACACTTCCTATATAAGGAAAGCACGAGGGTAACAGAAGGGTTATTGTGAAATTGAGAAAAGCACAAAGCAACAAATTATATGGAGCAGAGAGCGAGGTTGCAGGAATTACAAAACGAACTAGCTTGGTGAAGACCAGTTTAACCACCATGGCACAACCCAAGCTAGGAGCGCCAAGCCAAGCCTACAGACAACCTTGAAGTAACCTTAGAGCACCTCAACAACCACAGTGAAATGCACAGGAACCACCATGGACTACGGATTTCGTCAACTTGGATGAGATCCCTTCACCCAATATGGAGCTAGCGAGCCCCACACCAATGGTGGAGGAAACCCAACAAACATCAACAGTGGGAATGGATATCGATATGTCGGAAGTGGGACAAATCCAGCAAGCCAAGGACATAGGAAATCCTTCACGCCCTAAAAAACATGAAGAAGCCCTGAGGGTTAATGGGGTGGTCTCAAACCCGACAGAAGCAGTCGCGCCAGTAAGGTCACACCTAACAGCGTTGAAGTAGCAACATGAGGGCATAGTAGAAGATGTCACCAACTGATCAGAGGCATATACAAAGGAGAGAACAATGGAGGCTAGAACCTCGAGTAAGCCACCGCAGCATAAGGGAAAGAAACCAGTAGCAAGATGACTATGCAAGAAGTCTACAACAACCATAGTCTTACCACCCATTCCTAAAGGGGTACGTATCGTGGCTGACCTGTTAGGTTGGGTGGAAAAACTATGGTACTCAGATCACAATGTGACAGACATGGATAAATTTCTGGAATTTTCAATGAAATTTTAGCTGGATACTGGCAGTATAGTACCCTTCAATGAACCAATTGTCCAACCAAAATAATGGGCAATCGGACTATCCAATACCGGGATTCTAATCCTGTTGGATATCCCACACTTTGGAAGGGGTCGCGACGTAAATAACTGTGTCAAGAAGCTGATGGAAATTACCCATGGATGATACCTGTGGGTGGAGGAGCCTGTCTCGATAGATGTAGAGATCATTATGTTCATTACAGGGTTGTCATCTCAGGGGGAGAGCCCTGCGTAGTTCCTCAATGAAAAAACAAAGAAGAAGGCACTAGCCGAGAAAATGAAGAAGACATATGGCACAGAAAGAGGATCATGCAAAATCATCATCAAGCGCATCAGTGATGCAGAAAAAAGGCTAGCCACCAAACTCATGGTGTGCAAGTTGCTCAGAAAGTGTCGCAAGGAGGAAGTCTCTGCCAGGGTCATCACAGCTACAACATAGTGTGTGGAGGGCACTATACTTAGTTGGGGCCCATACTTGTTGAATATGTTCCTTGAGAACTGCAAGGACACACAGGACCTAGGGACAGAGTTCCACTAATCTTCGGTACTCATCCTAATCGCCTTGGTCAGATGGAGGGAGCCTAAACATGCATACTTTTGTGAGCACTCCACTCGTTTCCACGCAGTGTGATACCTATCATTGGGGAGCACTTCAAACCCCAAAAATAAAAGTGCAAATGCAGGCATGTTCGCAGGGTATTACAACGACCTGGAGGAAAGCATTTCCAACACTTGGCGGATTATGCCATAAGTGGTCATGCAATATCGGGGCATATCCAACTTTAAAGTGAACACGCATGCAGTATGGATCCAATCTCGAAAGGATCCCAAGAAGGAATGGCTACAATTGCGATATTGCATCAAGGAAGAGGATGTAGAGATGGCCATCAAGGATTGGAAAGATGACTGGAGGGTTTCGGTACTGAATCAAGAGATGTCCACAGATAAGGAGGTTGGTGCAGGGAAAGAATAGACACATGCAGGAGACAAAACGACACTCAAGAAGCCATAGCCAAGTCAGAAGTCAACACAACAGAAGAAAGGGGGTGCACCAAAGAAAGGTACCTAGGCAGGGAATAATAAAAACACCCAGGCGCTGCAGGAACAAGAAAAAGAGACTGAGACAACATAGGGGACCACATCAAGTGATACCCAACAGGAACAAGGCTAGACCAAGAGTTCGATCATACACATTGTGGGTGCACGCAATAAATCTAAGGCGCACAAAATGCCACTGGAATATGCAATCACTGAGGACGACATGGACCTCGTGGCCGAAATGGTTCAGGACCGAATAGTGGAGTATTTTGAAGAAGCCCAACACCAAAGGGACATGATCCAAGATGAGCTCGCCAACATGAGGTAGATCAAAAAAATGCAGAGGGCGGGAAGAGGAATAGATTCAATCCCTGTAGCATCACAAGAAGGATCCAAGGTTGTGTCGAGCAAACGGGATGTGATCCAAACAATAGCACAGGCGAGCTCAACTTTTCATGTTACACCCAGCATGATAAGGATGGATGAGATTATGGGCCATACAACCTTGAAATATATGGCACAAATATAGTTAGCAATGGGTTGGATACTAACCAAGGCATTGTATAAACTGAAAGTCAGCGTCGCGTAAGAGGTACAGTCATGTGCACGCAAAGATGCAATAGAAATACAACACACGAAGGAATACAGAGAAGAATTGGATTTGGTGCTTGAGCAGATCAAGCTCGAGACCAAAGACAAGAAATATCATGCGGATAGGCTCGAGCATGGATTGGTTTTAGCCTATGACAGAATTCCAAAGAGCACGCAAACAACAAAGCCTATGATGATGCAGAACAATGATCAAATTATGCAAACAATATATAAATACAAGAAGGAGATCAAGCACCTCCAGGAACAACTCATCCCTACCACTCCCCCAGAGGTTAAGGAACAAAGGAAGCAGGAAGCAGCAAGGCAGATGGAGAAAATGGAACGACAAGTCAGTGTAGCTATCGACTTGTTTGACAGAGCAGCATAGCTATGGACAAAGATGGAGGAGGACCAATAGGTCCAGCAGTGGGACTAGGAAGAAGAGAGGATAAGCACAACTATCCAAGACCTCAAGCAAAGGCAGAAGACGATGAAGATCACTGAGCACTTCAAAGGAGTACAGGATATGAAGCAGCTGCAAACACAACTCATAGTCGCGCAAACATAGAAGGAGGAGTGAAAACTCAAATGGAACCACTCCAAGAGCTAGTAGCGGAGGTCATTACGCAAGCAGAAGAAGCAAAGAATAAGTTGTAACAAACTCAAGCAGAGTGCACAGAGATGATGAGAGAGGATATTACAGCACAAGTACTAGACACGCTCAGAGAAAAGACCGTGCATGCTCAAACATAAGCAATGGAACTCACATAGAATTTTTAGACTCTCGCAGAAGCTATTGACGAAGTGCACAAAGTTTAGGTGGCTCAGGATGAGCCACATGTCAGTGTTGGGGGCCTGTTAGATGAAGACCTAGTCAAGAGAAAAGGATATTTTTGGGAAGAGAAGCATGAAAGGAGGAAAGAATAGCTGGAAGAAAGAGCAACACATATAAACAAAGTAGGTGAGGTGTGCATGCAAGGAAGACCTAACAATGCTAGGGTTAGGGTTTTTGTAATGTATTGTAATGGATGATGAGCCAAGAATATAAATAGGTAGTACTTATAGGAAGTAAAGATGGACCGAGAGAGAGATAGAGCAATAGAGGGAGAGAAAGGAGAGGACAAGAGATGGCAGAGAATTGTAAGAACTATACTAGTTAGTAAGTTGGTGATATAGGGAAGTAGTGAGTGACTCGATCCCGAGGGTTATATCGAAGGCTAGGGAGCCTAGTGCGATCTAGTCAACCTCATAGGGATCGAGGAGTCTGTTGAGGAGAGTAAGATCTAAAATTGTAACACACATGGCGTGACATATTACTGAACCATAATAAATATCTTGAGAGCCAGATCTTTGTGGACGTATCCCAAGAGGGGGTGAACCATGGTAACACCTATGTTGTGTGAATGAATGTATGCGTCTTTATTTTTGTTAAATGGTGAATGTTATATTAATGAATTAAATAGTTTATATCTAATATTTCATATGCATGAATAGAATGACTGCTATAATCAAATGTTAGACTAGATCAATAAAGATTACGAGATACAACCGCAAATATGCACTCATTCCCAGGTTGAAAATACATGAGTATTGTAGCCACCCATAGAGCTATCTCGGGTGAGACTGCGCAGTACACTCTGTGTTCTGTGTTTCCTTCTGGCCTACCAGAGGGGACGATAGTTTTAGAGGGATTTTGTTGGGATCTTATCAAATCTGAACCGGGGTCAATCTATGGAAGTAAGGTAGGATCTGGATGACCGATAAAGAATCCTAAGTAGAAGAGTAAAAAAAAAAACCAACAGTGGTCTAGAGTGATCTGGACACACACCGACAGTTACGGTAGTAAACTTCCACCTAGTGTAGTATCTTAGGCAGTTATGGGAGTTAATTTCCACCTAGTCTGAGTTAACTAGTCTCACAGTCTTCAATTAACTGGTTGAAACAAAGTGAAGTGAGGAGGAGACCAGGGAATCATGAGTAATCTGCTAGTCTGGTGATAATCCCAAGGACAATGTGCATTAGCTAGTGATGCTCCCAATGTTGCATGTTGATGATCCCAATGTGGCATCTAGACTCCACTCAACTGATCAAACTAAAGTGTGCACTGAAGAAAATATTCTCCTAGAGGAATATTCTCCCTAAACTATAGGAGACTAAATAATGACTAATAAACATAGGGAAAAACTTAGGAAAAATAAATCCTTGGTGTGTGTGAAGTATCTCCAACAACTATGAAAAGGACAAGTTTTTTAATCCTTGATGAGTGTGTGAAATGGTTGGTAAAGCACAAGTGTTTTAATCCTCGATGAGTGTGTGAAATGGTTGGTAAAGAACAAGTGTTTTAACCCTAAGTGGGTGTATGAATTGATCTACAAAGGGAAAGTGTTTTAAAACCCTCAACATGGATGTGTCATGGATGTGTCTTGGCCCATAAGTCCTAAGACCCTTAATGGATACATGACTTGGTCT
>SNQJ01S0040614.1:26075-37318 GCA_010110895.2 Picea sitchensis | reverse complement strand
GTGGGATGGACCTCTGCCTTTTGTTTGCATATGTTTGGTAATTTTGTGTTTTTTGTTATTTTTTGGGGGTTTTTTTAGCGAGAGCCTTTAGAGGTAGAAACATGAAAGTGAGAAATAAACAAAAAATATGCATAAGATATTAGTACCAGTTCACCCTCCATAATAAGCTTAATGTTAACCACAGTAAGTATGATGGCAAGGAAACTCAACCATCACCCAGTCATAGGGTTCTATGTCTTTAGTCTTCGACTTGGGTGTCATGGTAATTAACAAATTCAAGAAATAATAAATGAAATTAACTATGCTACTCATCCTAGAGGAATGTGGTTGAATCTCTTTGTGCACTGCATAGCCACCATATGAAAAGGGAGTTTTAACTGGTTCCTTGGTTAGTGGGTCGGAAATAATCTAATGCAAATTTAAATTATAATAATTACAAAGGAAAAAATATTGATTTGTATGAACAGAAAAGTACCTGAAAACCAAGATTTTATCTTAAGGATTAATTTCATATTGACAGTTAAGTGGGTGAAATATTTATATAACTAGGTAAACCAAAAAAATGAAATTAGGAGTGTGGCGGAAACATTTTTACACAAATGTTCGTTATTTTTGTTTTATGCCTTGTTAGCTCCTGTGTCTCAAATAGGTCTTCAAGCGGTTCCCAACTACTTAAGTGAAGTGGAATGGGAAACCAACTAAGCTCCTAGTAGGCCAACAATAATTTTTATTGTAATGTTTTAATAGAAAAAAAAAAAAAAAAGAGAGAACAACAAATTGAAATTTGCAAGTATAAATAGCCAACTAAGAAGGTTGTCCCAAAAGGGTAAGCCGACCAAAATGGTGAATTTCTCTCTTCAGAACAACAATAACAAACACATAAAATAGAAAGTAGAAAAGAAGAAGAAAATGAGAAAGGAACAACTATAACTAGCAAAGAAATGAAAATTTGGGGGTTGTCCTAAGAGACCCCTATACTTCTTGATTGTTAACTATCAATGATATGTTTGGATCATTTCTAAAATTTTCATAAACATTCACATAAAAAATATAAACAATAGTTGTTAATATGTAAAAACAACCAAGTTAAACCCAACAAAATAATAAGAAATACCTAGCTAACCAATCCCTAATGGGGATAGCTAACATAAATATCATCTACTACTACCCATCAACCCTCAACTAGAAAGCATTCAAATCCAAACAATTGAAAGAGAAAAAGTACAGTCACTGAGAACTCTAGAGAAAAAACAACAGAGCTTAGGTGATATATTCAACAAGTCCTCCTTAATACAAAATCCTTCCTCTTATTTCTTAAAAAGGAGGAAGCTAGGGTTAGATCACAAGACAATTTCCACTTTTGGAAAAGTGACAATTGGACCAACCCTAAAGCTCTTATGTCCTTTTGCAAAATGTAAATCAAATTAAATTTGATTTCAAAATTAATTACAATATTTAATTCAAAGTAAAGAACATTCGAGGAATTTCAACTTTTGACAAAAATTCTTTGAGGGGAAAAGATAAAATTTGGTGCCATATCATCATTTACCTTGGGATTTGTGCCATCCCAATGGCATATTTGATTGTTGGCCATAGGTTTGCAATGACATTTGGTGAATTCATGGTGTCAGAATGGCCATCAATCGTTGTCAAATTCATTGAGAGAGAAGGCACATGGCTTGGGGAAAGATTGGCTTGCTTTGGAGGACAGGGGGTCATGGGTTATGTCGATGAAAGTAAAGAAATACTCATTTTTTAGGAAATCTTTAGACCTTATATTATTATGCCCCCCTTTCTACCTATAATTCTTCCCCGCATATTGGTTGTTGATGCTTAAAAGTGCAACGATGAATACTATGCTCGCAAATGATTGCCAAGCTTTATTATTTAACTATATTAATAATAAACTAGTAGGTGGAACCCCCTTGTTAGACTTATGGTACTATGGTGGATAAGCAACGTTTATATTTTCCCTGTCTATGTGATGGTAGCAACCTGTTTTTCTACAGTTCATTTTGCTTCAGGTCGTGGTTTAAAATGTTATGGCAATTTGTGTTGGTTAGATGATTAAAACATGGAGCAGAGTGGTTTAGATGTTGCCTTTTTGGATAAAAGAATTATATTCAAGTTCTAATGTTGTGTATTGTCATGAAAAATGTTGGGTGCTCTTGACCCTTGCTACTATTGTTATGCACATTGTTTGAGTTTCATAGTGGGTTGTGTCCCTAGCATATTTTCTTTAAAAGGAATGTGATATTGGCAAGGGGTGGTGCACTTTGCAAAAGTGATATGGCGATTTTGGGTTTTTGATGGATTAATGGTATAGTGCTATGGTGAGTTGTCTAGTGGGCTTGGCTTGTACTAAAAATTCAATGAAGTTTGAAGGGAGAGGTGACATGCATTTACTGCACGTCACTCAAACTCCCCTCAAGCTCATCACCCTCTTCATTCTTGCATTTCTTTGGCTTTAGTAGTTGTTGTTGCTCCGCCTTGCTCGGTCGTGGAAGAAATATACAGTCTTGGTTTTTCTTCTCGCACAGACTTTTCCAGGTATGGGTTTTCTTAATTTTCCATTCATGAGAGTTACTCTGCCCTTTGAATAAAATTTTAGCTCTGGTTTCTCGTGGTCCATGTGATTCTCAAGCTATTATGATGTTTTGAACTGTGTATTTTTTGTTGTATCCTTGGTTTCTTATGGTGGTTGTTCTAAACTATTGGCATTTAAAAAAAAATGGTCGTGGTGTTCTTGTTGTGTGTAATCCTTTGCATGGAATTGTTGAATTAAGATTGCAATGCAGCCTGCTTGGTCATGGATCTATGTTTGGTTCTAGCCTTTTTTGTTGAAGTTGGTTATCACAGTGTGCTTAAAATTTGGGCTTTGTGAATGCCCCACCTATATCTTAACATTACTGATCTCTGTGATTAAATATGCCCACGCCATGTTCGACTCTGTGGATTTTTATGATGGAAGGTTGGAGCATTTTGTGCCTTGTCTTGGAAAAACCCTGAGTTGTTAGCTTGCTTGTTATAACCCCAACGTCACCATTGCCTGGTAAACATTACATAGTATGAATACATGCTACCCAGAAGTTGATGAAAGCATTATGCATGCTTTTGGTCGGGCACGGGTTTATATTTGGTCGTTCACTTTGCAGTGTTGTTAAAATGGGTTGGCTTCATTTGTTTTATGTTGGAAGTTGCAGTATGTTGCTTTGAAATCCATACATCCGAGGGCAATGTTGCATGTTTTTGTTCCTTTGTTAAATTGTTATTGGGCACCTATGGAATGAGTTGTATGTGTCATCCAAATGCTAAGCTCTATGTTTGAACCGCATGTTGTCTCTACCATTGACTATCTTGAACCCTAGATATTATATTGAGATCGTATTTACTCCAGTTTGAGGTTGATGGGAGCACTGTGTGTGCTCAGTTACTTGGGCACGATTTTGTTGGTTTCCTTGTTTGGTAATTCTGGAAGAGATATGTAGCCCCTTAATTATTCAAAGCTTATGATCAAAGTATTGAATGTTATTTTGGTTCAATCATTGTGTTGATTGTATAAAAGTGACATGTGTGCGAAATGTTTGAGGCCCAAATAAAAGTTATAACGTCCGGATTGATTGCGTTGAACAGTGGTTAAATAAATGATGGATATGAGTTGTTTTTCAACACTATACGTGCTCCTGTTGGTTTTACAGGATTAGGTATTGAAGTTAATTTTATGGTCGTGGCTCAAAGGCTATTATGGTTTCTTATAAGTAATTACATTGTTGTTCGTTATCACTGTCATATAATGATAATGTGGATACAATGGCTAATGTGATTAAATAATTATGGGCATATAGATTATTGTGTAAAATAATTTGGAAACCAACAAGCAAATTTGTCAAGGAAAATACCAGTTTGGATTATTGTTTTGGAAAAGGAACATTGTTAAACTTTGAAGTTCTGGACAAAGATTTGTTTTGGTTACATTTAAAGTAGCATGTTATGATTTTGTTTCACTTGAATTGTGTCCATATCGTTTCTCTATTATTCTACCATTTTTTGCTAATTAAAGTCCCCTCATAATCTCGATTTCACTTAATTCATCCATGTTCTATGAAATAAAATTAAAATAAAAAGTCTATGTAGAAGCGACAAAGGGATAACTTAGTAAGGGATGATGACTGATATTTTGATACTTTTATACACAGTTAAATTGTTTGCTTAATTGTTGAACAGTATTCTTTTATTGATCCCCTATCATTATACCACTTTTTGTTAATTACACTCCCTCCATATTTCCCATGAACCCTATCACCTCCTATTCACTTGGCAATTAATGAATGGTTTGTTATGGATGGATTTGCATGTATCTTGTGTAAATTTTTGAGCCAATTTTTTTATTCATGTAAGCAGAGTGTCATGTATGGTTTATTAAGAGCTTCATTATTGACGAACTGTTGCTACAAGATGATATTTTTTAGTAGGGGCATCAATGGTTGAAATAACAGAGGCAGGGGAAATTGGAACCGGAGCCATATGAGGCCTAGATTTTCTATTCATTTTGACGTAGATCATCAAGAATTGAACCAACTTTTCCAAGCTAGGTTCTTTAATTGGGTTGGCCATAAAATAATGCACCCTCAACCAGAAAGACCCCATTTTCATCCTCCTCAGAACATCCATGGCATTCTCATTCCTCCACACGTGTCCTTGCAGCCTAAAGTCCCCGCAAATGATGGTTCGCAAGAGATCGTCAACTAGCATGTCTCTCACCATCGTGGTTGGTCCACTATGTGATTCCCTTTACCACCACCTGTCAATCCCAATGTCCATATTTATCGTGTTGTTTCGTCAGTTCAGTATTCACATGCCAGTAAGAGATTAAAAATTGATATTCCCCAACCTGTGCAAGACAAAGGAAAAGAAGTTGTCTCCCCTTATTCTCCCTCCAGTGGTTCCTCAAAATCTGTGTCTTCTCGCATGCATTTGAAAGATGAATATTCCCATGTGATCAACGAGATACAACCCCAAGGGTCTAATCAACCACAGTCTACTTCTGAGAAGTCTAAGGGAAACAATAGTGAAAAAAGGAAAATTGTCTTACAAAGTGACAAATATGGTTTTTAGATTATGTTTTTTATGATTTCAGTGGATGAAGACAGTGCTTAGTGGGTTTCAATATTTTTTGACAGCAAGCTCTTTTTTGATATTTTTTAGATAATGTGGACATATACATATATTTTTGGATATGATATAAATTATTTCTGATATTTAAATATCCAGTTTAAAAGATATTTAAGGGTGCTACAAGGGTGGCATATAGTCAAAAAATTTATCATTTTTTTGTTATATTTTATGATTTGAAAGGAAGAAATGATAGGAGTCACAAGGGGTCTCATCTACCTAATTATTATTAATTAAATACCCTTAACTATATTATTATTATTTATTTCTCCTAAACTAATTAATTAAGTTAAATCAACTTAACTAAATAAAGTAGTTGAACTACTTCAACTTATTTGGAAAGAATAAAAATTGAATGAGAAGAAGAGACAAGGGAATAATAGAAGGAGAAAGCAAGACTAAGGTTTGTTCTTTGGTTGCATGAGATAGTTTTAGTTTTCATTCATTTCTAAGTTTATTCAAAGCCTAATTCTCTTTTTTACAATAGGGTCTTATTGTAGACAGCAAGGTTCAATACTGAACCAAACTTTTCAGACGCTTGTTTTAGAGGTGTTGATCCTTATATGTTTGTGAATTAAGTTTCATCACTGATAAAGGATATCTTGTAGAGTCAAATTGGAAGCAATTTGTAGCAAGTCGATCCAGATTATTAATGTCAGTTTTACTTTACTATCAGAGTATTTTTGTATGGTGTTCATCAGGGATCTCTAAACCATACTTTGGTGCATGCCCTCGCATGAGTTTTTTAAAGAGAAAAACACTTTTGATATCTCAGAATGAAATAAAATCATATTGTTATTATGTCTCATATATGTGTATTTGTGAGTTGGTTACTTTTCATTTTTTGATCTCCATGTTTACTTCATCATAAAATCTGTGTACATTACAGAAACTTATATAAATTTTATTTTATATTGCAAAATTATTTTCATTAATAAATCAGCCTAAACCCTTGTAATTAATACTTGCGGATTGGGAGAATATTTTGAGGGTATAAAACCCCGAGTGACATTCCCGACTATCTTGTCCTAGCTAGGCAAGATCTAAAAATGATTAAGGTAATTCATACATTTTCCTCAACATTGGTGAAACATGGATTCATTCTGGGATTGATTCGGCAAAAGGAGCCCCTGGCTTGAACGCTTGGAAGGCTAGTGTCATGTACCAAACATATATAATTATAAAATTATGTGTCTTCATGTTTTAGTGTTTCTTACCATCTTCTCAATTCCTTTTGTTTGGTGCAAATCAGGCTCAAGATGAGTGAGATATGGTCTCGAAAAGGTCAAGAGAAAATGTTGGTTGGAGGGATAATCTGGGGAAAATTTTGAAATTAAATCTGAATTTTGGACTCAATCCTAGAAATAAAAAAACTGATATAGGTTTGCATGCATGTAGCTACAATGGATTTCTTTCCATTCTAAAAATTTTTACCCCGGAGGTCTCCAATTAGCCCCTCCTTCTAGCACTTGTTCCCAAGACAAAACCAAGGTCCCTGACACTCCTAAAATTTGGGTTGAGCTTGTAAATTATACCATTGTATTTAAGTTATACACTCTATTGCAATCTTTTGCGCTATTTCAATTAAAAAATCAACCTCCAAATGAAGAATTTAATCAATTAAAACTATTAGTGTCTCTTTAGAGGTGGGATTAAAATTTTATTATAAAGTTTAAATATATATATATATATATATATATATATATATATAACATTCCCCCCTATCCGATCATATAACCAAAAAATGTGCTAATAAAATATCTCTGACATATATATTATAAAACCATATATAACATCCTCATCAAAATGAACCATAAAAAAATATGTTAATATATTTCTTAGACAATGAATGGAGGTGGAAAGCAGGAAGTGCATGGGTGGAGATCTAGAAAGTCGTCGCTAGGGGGCAAGCAGAGGTGGTTTTGGAGTAGCGTGGCGGTGCTAAATGTGTGAAGAGGAATGAAAATCCATAAATTCTAGTGGTGAGTGGGTGGTTTTTTAGGTGCACCATTGATGGTAGAAGGGGGCTGATCCAAATGGATATTGGTGGCCACCCACCTATTCCAACTGGATCCTCTTGAAAAAATTTAGTTTGCCATGTTTCTCTGTAATTATGACATTTCTTTGTAATTGTGGGTTCTACACTTTTGGATCTATCTTGAATCCCTACACAGCATCCAGGTGAATATTGGTGGCTGCCCACCTATTCCAACAAGCTTATTTTGGAAGTTTTCATGTCAGTACATCTTTATGTACTTATAGATTCATTTTGGGGCCCTAAACAGTTTTTTTTTGTCTTCGCATAGTCAAATTGTCGACAAAGTCAAAGTTTGAATCCAAAATATATAGTTCGCAAAAATACCTTTCCAACGGACTATCACACGCCTAAAACAGAGGTCGTATGCAAAAGTTACGACCAGGGGAAGTTGAGGTACCAACTTACCCATCAGGACCCACATAACTTTTGGCATTTCATCTTCTAGGATTAAGTTTTTGGATGTCCAGGGTTTTGGCATTCATGAGTAATGTTAAAAGGGCCTTTGGAGCCTCATTGTAATCATTCTTCTCATACAAATGTGCATTACAGCCACATCTCTTCTCAGAGATACCTACAACCATTTGAGCAAGTTCTTTTTCGGTTCTGCAGAGTTTCAACCTATTTTCTTTAGTCAATAGAAGTTATTTTTCACTGGATATTTGTTGTTGTTATCCACATCTCTATATTATTGTATTCAATTTGTTATTCATTTCATTTCGCTTATAAATATGGATCAGTGGTATCATAGCAGTATGATCTTCATTTTTTTTTCTTTGTGCATGTGCCCGACAAGATCTGGGTACAAGAAGTTGGGACTCGAACCAGTGGAACGTTTGCAAGATCGGTCATGCCTACCCTGACAACAACTCATGGGGGATGAGAAGAAAGATAATGGAGCAAGAGATCATTTTAAACCGTTGTTCAAGGAAGCCCTTGTGTGACAAAGGAACTAAATAATGGACCACTTTACACAGATCCTTCGGTGGTTGCCCACAGGAGATGCATCTTCATCAAGCGGCCATACAACCCCCTTCAAGGTACAAGTAAATTTCGATATCTCATTGTTTAAAGCACCGATAGATGCGGATGTTGTAGATAAATGGTTAAATATGCTCGAAGGGTATTTTTCGGTGCATAATTTTTTCGATAGGGAAAATATTACTTTTTCACTCCTCAAGGTCGTCCCCCATGTTAAGGACTAGTGGGATACTTACTCTGAGCAAAGGGCCACAGAGGAATATGAAATATTTGCAGTCTCCCCTACATGGAATTCTTTCATGGATTCCATTAAAGAACAGTGCTACCCTCTTGGAAGCTACGAGGACCAGTACACAAAATGGACCATGTTGCGTCAAAAAAGGGATCAAACAGTACCAGATTTCACCAATATTTTTCATACCATGCGCACCAAATTAGGTATCAAAGACTCTGAACAACATCTGGTGCTCAAATACCGCATTTTTCTACATGTAAATACATTCAAACAGAGATGGGGTTTCTGGACATCGCATCATTAGGTGCAGCTTATAGATATGTTGTTAAGATCGAGCATAAATTTAAGCAGAAGAGACAAGAGTTTGGATTTGGAAACTCCTCACAGCCGAAGCAGGGCTAAGGTTGCCCCAACCCACAAAACAAGGGAAAGAGCAAATATGATCACTCTCAGGACAACCAGTCAAAGCCACAACCCAAGAAGGGTAATGAAAATTCGAAGATGGACATGGGAAAGTGGTGTGAATACCATAAAATCCCTTGGCACAACACTGACGAATGTCGCTCCAAGCAGTGATTGGTGGTCGCGCTAAAATATTCTAATTCAGAGGCAGATTCTGATTCTGAATCAAATCCAAAAGGAGGGAAGTGGATTATCGATGTTGAACCTAGTGCCATAGTCACTACCACCAAAATCCAGTCAAACGAATTAGAAGAACCAAAGAAAGGAGAATGTCTCTTTCACTCACAGATGTGGGTAAAGGGGGTTTCGCTTCATTTCATTGTCGATAGTGGCAGTCAGAAGAACATGATATCAGTAGAGGTCATTAAGTAGCTAGACCTGTCGATGACACCACGCCCGCAACCCTACACCATCGACTGCCTTCACCAAAGAAGAGATCTCTACATCAACCAACAGTGTCGTATGCCCTATGGAATCAAGCCCTTCAAAGATGAGGTATTGTGTGATATTTCTCCCCTTGAGGTTTGTGATGTTCTTTAGCCCAACAATATTTGTGGAAGCGACATGTTGTGCACGAGTCTAGACTCTGCAATGTTATTATTACTTTGGATAGACAATTGTACAGGATACCATAGGTAGCGTCGCCTATAATTATTTCTTTAATCTCTGCTAAGAAATGAAGTAAGATCATTTCACAGACTGAGAAGTTCGTCTTATTTGTGATTTGTGCTCATAGTAAGTATAAGGTCGTCACCACATCTGTGACCTCTACAAAGACCCTCTTTTTGCAGCAGAAGCAAGTGGACATGATAGTGGAAAAGTACAGAGACATGTTCTCCTCACCCACCGAAGTATCGACGAACTGTCAAGTCAAACATCCAATTGATCTACCCCCGATGCACCTCTTCCTAATGAACCAGACTATCATCACTCGCTGATGAAAAATGGTGAAATCAAGCATCATATCCAAGAGTTGCTTCAAAAGGGGCACATCCGACCCAGTTTCTCCCCTTGAGGAAGCTTGATTATACTGGTGCAAAATAAAGACGAGACCTGACGGCTCTACATTGATTATAGAGAATTAAACAAAATCACAGTGAAGAATCGGTATCCAATTCCCCGAATTGATGACCTTCTTGACCAACTCAAGGGGTAAAAGCTCTTCAGCAAGATTGACCTAAAGTCTAACTACCACCAGGTTCCCATCGAACTGACTGATGTATGGAAGACAACTTTTAAATCTAAAGGTCTCTTTGAATGGTTGGTCATGCCCCTTTGTCTTAACAAATGCACCAACGAATTTCATGAGGTTAATGGATGATGTATTGAGACTCTTCACCAACTCTTTTGTGGTGGTATATCTGGATGACATCCTCATATTCAACAGAACTTGGGAGGAGCACGTGCATCATATTCAATAGGTTTTGAGCACTCTGCGGCAACACAAGTTATATGTCAACCTGGAAAAATGTCCATTTTGCATGAACAGGGTCCAATACTTGGGCTACATTGTTGATGAGCATGGGATACATGTGGATCTAGCGAAGATCCAAGTCATCCATGATTGGCCAGCCCCGACCACATTAGTTGAGCTTCAAAGCTTCTTGGGACTTGTCAACTTCTATTGACAGTTCGTGTTGGGATTCTTCCATATTGCATGGGCCGTCAGCCAAGTGACCAAGGGTGGTGGCAAGGCAAATTTTGCATGGGGGAAAGCACAAAAATGATCATTTGATAATTTGAAACATCGTTTGTGCTCAGCTCCAGTACTCTCCTTACCCGATCTGCAACAACAGTTTGATATTGAGACTAATGCATCTGATTATGTTGTAAACACAGTTCTCACTTAGCACGGTCATCCAGTAGCATACCATAGTGAGACACTCTCAGATATCATCCAGAAATGCCCCACCTATGACAAAGAAATGTATTCGATTGTGCAAACCTGTCATCAATAGAAACATTACATTTTGGGAAAGGAGACAATCATCCACACTGATCACAAGCCTTTGTAGATCATACAGACACAAGGGAAGTTGCAGAACGACCGCTATCAAAAGTGGTCCACATACCTGCAACGGTTTCATATCAACATCAAGTATAAGACATGGAGTACAAATTGTGTCACTGATTATCTCGGTCAACCTCATGTTGTTGCATTCACCATCGTGCTCCATTCATGTGGGCATGAAGCATCTGAGCGACCCCAACCTTATCAGTGTGATCCTGACTTCGCCACCATCTATCATCTCTTGGGTACATGCGTGGATGTCACCGATTTTCACATTCATGATGGACTGTTATTCCATCTGGGCCACCTCTGTGTTCTCGCAAGAGAAAGTACAAAGATGATATGTG
>SNQJ01S0040613.1:81704-92217 GCA_010110895.2 Picea sitchensis | reverse complement strand
CCATGTGTGACAAACTTTCTCTAGATCGTACTCCTCTATGAATTGAGTTGAGTTGATCCGTGAGGACACTTATCCGAGAAGGGATAAGTGGAACACTTATTCGAGAAGGAATAAGTGAATTTGGGCTTATAACCCAATGTCCCATGTGGAGAGAACATGAGGACATGTCAAGGGAGTTGACCCTTGATGTCTCACACTATTGGGAATTGACCCTAAGTGTTCCTAGAGGGAGGAGCCTCTATAAGTCCACATGGGAGTGCCATGTGTGAAAAACATTTTTCTACTATGGTGGTTTTGTACCACTGGCAGAGACTGCATGTCTCTAGAAAGTAGTTGTGTACTACTATGGAAAGATACCTCCCTAGCTAAGAGGGAGTGTTGATGTTTTAGCATCAGGAAAAAAATATCCTAGATTGGGCTGTAGACCAAGGGAGATAAGATACATTTATCACAAAGGTGCACTTGTTATAAATGGGCCCAGACGTAGTCCTTCCTTGATCATGACAAGGAATAATATGGACTCGAGGTGCTTGAAGTGCTTTCCACGTGTTAGTTAGCATCAAACTGACATTCACTCATAGGTGTGTGCCTGTGGTGAAAGATACTGGTGTAGTCTTTGTCCTAGTCATGGTGATTTGAAAAGGAATGTTAAAGACTCAAGATGCTATATGATATTACATGTGAACCCAAGGTGAACCTAATTTTAGAGAGAGTAAATTGGTTCAGTTGGGAGAGATATGTCTCCCAAGAATGACAGACAAGTGTCATGAGTCTAGGGTGAAGTTTGTATACTTCAAAGACAAGAGTGGCATGTTGTAGAATGTCTCCCTCGTTGAGAGGGAGTGTTGATGTTTGGAAAACATCGGGAAGACATTCTCTAAAGATAATAATTAATAATATAATTATTACTGATTATTATATATATTATGTAATAAGTAAATGATAATAACAAATAGTTATTGATTATTCAAGGGACACATCCTTTCATGGATGGTCACCTTATGTTACCTATATATATGGAACACTCATCATTGTAATAAAAATATCGATAATATCTTATATGATGTAAAACCAACAAACACAAGCCCTACAACTCAACATGAAGCCTACAAGATCCTTCTTTTTGAATTCTTCCATCAACTCCCTCTAACTGATAGAATCCTCGAAACATGCTTTCATCTATTTCATTCCCCTATGCATCCTTCAAAGTGTCACAAAACCTTGCTTCTTCCTGACCACTGAATCCATCTGAAGTTTGACTCCCTCTAAGTTATTTCAAGTATTGGTTTTTGTGGTAACTTTCCTGGAATACAAATGATAACCTGCTCGAAACAAGAACAACAAGAGAAAAAGTATTTCCAATATAATATCATTTTATATAAGAACATACCAATTTCACGGTAATTCATTATAACATTACCAAGGTCTCCTGCCTAAGAACAAGAACAAGAAATATCTCCTAGAGGAGATGTTAGTTCATATTGAAATTAAGTAAAATAAGAATTTATATTAATAATACATGTTACCGAGTATTCATTTGTTCCTAGCATCAATAAAATATAAAGGATTGCAATACTTAAGAAACAATAAAAATATCAAACCTGATATGCAAACTTGGAGTCTGGCTATTGTTCCACTTGAGTTACCTTTCTTCTAAGACAAGTATTCTTTCCATCCTAGAGAGTGTGTTGTTCCTCTGAATGTATTATATTTGAGATCTTTTTGGATCTATGATTCCTTCTTGGACAAATATACCTTCTCTTTATATAGATTTATATATGAAAAAGTTTCTTTTTATTGTTTCTCCTACTCCACATTCATGTGCTTGGAATCTCCAAAAATCAAACTCTTCATCCTTTGACGTTTTCTCTTCAGCCTGTGGTTCCATAATTTTTCCCTCTGTTCTTTGAAAGGATGATGTTAATCCTTGTCTTCTATGCTCTACCAAGAGACGATGCTTCTACTGCACCACTCTGATTTTATGGAGGAAGTCATGACTATCTTTGACTTTGAACTTGACTAGTCTTTTTACACTGAATAGTAAAAAAGTTAACTTTGACCCAAAAATTCAACTTTGATATTTTTGTATGGTTGAGGGTATCATGAGATGTGTTGGGTTAGGGCACACTAGTATATCCAATAATTATGCCAAACACTTCCCTTAAAGTTCCCAATCAATCAGGTTAGGGTTTGTTGTTTTTGTAAGATCAGAAAGCCTAGCTACAATTGCAATTGTGCAACAACAAGCTTGACAGAGAGTTGTGGATATACCTTCCAGTGGTTAGACTATTCCAAAGGTCATTTCGGCCCATAACCTGTTAGAATATTTTTCTCATTTCACCATATAAATTTCTACACCATTGTTACCCAACCATAGGCACAAAGCCACCCAGAGGACCTTAACCTTTCGTAGCTAGAATGGTTCCGGGAAGCCACACGTGAATCAAAAGATAAACCAAGAGAGTGCACCTTCTCCAAGGTAGCGCAAAAGTAAGAGTACCAAAAAGGATGAACAAGATTGTGTTGCACCACTGCAACTATTGTTGCTTCGCTTACATACTTGCGTACTACTTCTGCCGCCACTGCACTTATAAGATATGTGCACCAATGGGGTGAGTGTGTGTTTTTCCAAATGATATAAATCATCTTCTATTTATACTAATATGGCCAGGTGAACATGTGTTTCTTCAAGAAGGGTCAACATGTCCTTTTCTGCATATAATACTTCAATATTACTTATTCTTCTAAGCCGACCTGTATTCCAATGTTTTCACACATCTGTTTAGGTTTTCTATTTCTTCTGGAATATTCTATTCTATTCAAAGGTTTATCCATGGAGTTTAATACCTCCCACATATACCAAACCTCAACATTCCCTCTTAGCTAGAGAGGTATTTAACCATGATGTTCCCTTCTGGTCTTCATATCCTTTTTCACTATGCCATGATCCTCTCATCATGGTTATGTAGACCATGATACTGGTAGTATGATTACACCACACATGGCTACACCCATGTGGACCTGTCAATCTCGTCTAGGGGCCACAACCCGCTAGGGAACACTAGAGCTACAACTCGTAGTGTTTGTCACCACCATCATTATGGGCTACACCCATATGACATTCTCACTCATGGATATAGACATGTCGTGAGTATCATCATTACTATCATCATTATTCATCCTTCTCACATGGCATCGGAAAGACCTACATGGTCTTGCAAACCAGTAGCATCACCATAGATACACATGTTATCTCATGATCACCCAGATCATATTACGAGCAACACCATCACAACCATATGGGTTCTTGACTATGACACTAATGTACCAGACTGTCTCGCTAGTGTAGAAAATTCGAAATACCATACCATCTCATTGGAATAACCTACATCTCAACATAAAGCCTACAACTCATCACAAGGCCTACAACTCGGCATGTATCCTATAACTCGACATGAGACTTGACACAAGGCATACAACTCAACATGAATCCTACAACTCGGCATGAAGCCTACAAATCGGCACAAGGACTACAACTTGGCATGAATCCTACAACTCTTCACAAGGACTAGAACTCAGCATGAAGCCTACAACTTGGCACAAGGCCTACAACTTGGCATAAGGCCTACAAATCAGCATGAATCCTACAACTTGGCATGAAGCCTACAACTCAGCACGAGGCCTACAACTTGGCACGAAGCCTACAAGATCCTTCTTTTCAAATTATTCCATCAACTCCCTCTAACTGAGAGAATCCTTGAACCACTCTTCCATCTACTACATGGCCCTATACATCTTGAAAAGTGTCACAAAACCTCGCTTCTTCCTTATCACTGACTCCCTCTGATTCCTTTCAAGTCTTTCTTTCTGTGGTAAATTTCTTGAATATGTAGGATAACCTTCCCAAAACAGTAACAACAAGAGAAAAAGTATTTCCAATATAATAGCATTTTATATAACAACATATCAATTTCATGGTAATTCATTATAACATTACTAAGGTCTCCTTCCTAAGAACAAGAACAAGAAATATCTCCTAGAGGAGATGTTAGTTGATATTGCAATTAAGTACAATAAGCATTCATATTAATAGTACATGCTGCTAAATATTCATTTGTTCCTAGCATTAATAAAATCTAAAGGATTGCAAAGAAAAAATAAAATTATCAAACCTGATATGCAAATTTGGAGTCTGGTTATTGTTCAACTTGAGTTGCTTTTCTTCTAAGACATGTATTCTTTCCAACCTAGAGAGTGTGTTGTTCCTCTAAATGTATTAGATCTGAGATATTTTTGGCTCTACGTCGATTTCTTCTTGGACAAAGCTCCCTTCTCTTTCCATAGATTTAGATCTATCATAGTTGCTTTTTATTGTTTCTCCTACTCCATGTTCATGTGCTTGGAAGCTCCAAAATTCAAACTCTTCTTTCTTTTACGCTTACTCTTCAGTCTATGGTTCTGTTAGCGTTAGAAGTCACTCCTAGATTGTGACAGGAGCAGAGCCCAATGCCCATTAGTTTTATGTCACGATAAGTTTAATGGATGATCAAATGGTTAGAGACCCAGGACGGAATCACTCTAGCTCAGGGACAAAGTCTGGTATGTAAACAACAAAGGAGGTCTTGATCTAACTTCAGTCAGGGGGTTGATTGTAAAATGGGCAGGTGGAAGACTTGGTGAGAGGAGTGAGAAAAACTACCTTGGGCAACAGGCCTTTCAGCAATTTGCAGAAGAAAAACTCTAAATGCAAGATCCTCTTGGTTCAGAGTTTCGGGTAACTGAAGGGGTGACTTTTGGATCCTCCAATTCCAAGTCATTCAGCGTTGAGAAAATCACAAGACCGATTAGAGACAAAAAAGTTGTTACAGTGATCCAACCTACATCATCCTATAACAGCTACAACTCGACTGGATCCTCCAATTTCGAGCTGTTCTAATATAGTATGAATAAATACATGGAAAGAAGTTGGCATTCATAAGGAAAGAAGTCTCAGATGTTAATACATAACCAGAATAACCAGTGCTTCATTAAAGCTTTTACAATCAGGAGCCTTGCTCAACCATCGATCCTTGAAAAAATATCAAAACTAAGTACATATACCCCAAAACATTTGCCCAACAGAGGCGTCTTAGACTTTCAGGATGGGGTTTCTCTTCAATCAAATCTGGCCTATACTCCTCCGTTAGACGCCATCTTAACTTTGCATGGCTCATGCTAAGGGGTAGCTGAACCCTTAAATGTTGAATAAGCGTGCGCAGACTTCCCTAGTGAGTCGAGGACTCGGCATGTCTTCTG
This sequence comes from Picea sitchensis, assembly GCA_010110895.2. NCBI lineage: Eukaryota > Viridiplantae > Streptophyta > Pinopsida > Pinales > Pinaceae > Picea > Picea sitchensis. Next base: position 86,922 of record SNQJ01S0040613.1, on the reverse strand, counting down.
TGGAAAAAACCAATACAGAGGACTACCATGAAAGGACTTCCTGTCGGGACCTCCATACCTTGCAATTAATGAGTGAGGCAAGGTTTCAACCACCCCCTCTCTTCTTCATTCATTCCAAGTAGGTATCAGGATCGAGATCAAGTCGAAATGGCACCTGGAGAACATGGTGCCCCCCTTCTGAAGCTCAAATCAACACCTTTGGCCCCCTTTGTATAGCTTTTTCTATTTCCCCAAGTGACCACGGGCTATGAACCTATGATTATCCTCTGGTTTATTTCGGCGTTTCGGGGTTCGGGGTTTTGAAATGTGAATTGATGAGAAACCCGTCACCTTTTGAACTCTCGAATATCGAAATGCCGACATGACTAGATCTTGTGCCACCCGTCCTTTGAATCGGACGGCTGAGATGACGTCAATGGTTTTACTATGAAAATCTCGAAATTCCTCACCCATGACTCAGATCTTGCGCCACATGTCATTCTGATGAATGGTCCTGATCCTTTTAGGATTTCTTGTACTGGGGTTCGTGATGCGCTTCTTCCTAAAATTCTCGATTGACCAAACTGCGAAAGCACAGATGTATTCCACGTGCCCTTCAGAAGAACGATCGAGATGGATTTGTCATTAAAAAGGGGGGCTACCTCCATTCCTAGGCTCGCTTGATGTGACCTGGCGCTAGGACCATGGGCTCATCTTCAAAGGTGCCTTTGGCATTTTTCATTTCGGCAATTTCATCTGTAGTGGATGGGAGATCCCCTATCTCCCGAAATGCTGATGCCCGTAATGCCGATTGGCTACCACCTGCCCCAACTAGATCGGACAGCCCAGACTTTGTCTTGAAATATAGGTGATATCTCTTGTGCTATATCTCGAGCAACTTGGTAGCCCCGAAATCCCGATGACCGTCGATTCTGCTCTATAGATGGATCTCAACCTCTGACAACAAAACTTGGCCTGTTCACTTGACTTGTAGCCTAAAATGATATTATTCCGTGTTGTTCTTGGGCGCTCCTCGTGCAACCTAGAGACCTGGGTACTCTTGTGCCCAAGACAAAAATTGTTGTTAACATTAGGCTCCATGGGGGATAGAGTCATCCCTGTGTTGCTCCAAGGACTCATTTTGCAGCTTCAGTGCCTTGTTGTTGGGCTATGGAGTCATTATTTGAAGATTAAAGACAAAAAAAGAAAAAAAATATTTACAAACATAGAAGAGCCATGTGCAGCTCAAGAGAAAAATCTTTTCAGGAAATGCCCATTCACAGGGCCATTGAAAACTTCTTGATCTTTCAAATCTTGCAACCTGTAGGTATTATTTGAAAATACTTTGAAGATCCTGAAAGGCCCGATCCACGGGGCCTCAAATTTGTCATGCTTGCTCTTATCCTACTTAGGAGCATCCCATTTCAATACCAAGTCTCTGATATGGAAATCCTCTTTCTTGGCCTTCTTATCAAAAACCTGCTTGATCCTCTGCTGATGGTCCTGAATTATGCTCATTACTTGCTCTCTGGCCTGCTGGACCTCCACCAGTTGGTGAATTCTCCTGATCATATCATTAGGCTCTTCTTGATGATCCTGAAGGAATTTTGCTACAGGAATGGCTAACTGAGAAGGGAAACCAGCCTCTGCTCCATAGACTAATTGGAACGGGGAGATGCCTATATATCTCTTCATGGTCACTCGATCGTTCCATAGAGCAAATTTCAACTTTGAATGCTAGGCCTTTTTGTTGTCCTCCAATAGTTTTTTGATGATCCTTATCAGACTTTTGTTGGAGGACTCTGCTAGACCATTGCCCTGGGGATAGTATGAGGTGGAATGAATGAGTTTGATCCCGAATTGCTCACATAACTTGGCTAATAGCTCAGGCCTGAAAGAGGTTGCGTTATCAGTAACAATCTTTCTTAGGAAGCCAAATCTTGTGATGAGGTCTTCCAGGAATCCAATGATTACCTTATGGGAAACACTCCTGGTGGGGATAGCTTCAATCCACTTCGTAAAGAAATCTATAGCAGTCAAGATCCATCTGTGCTGCCCACTGGAATAAGGGTGAATTTCTCCAATAAAATCTAGGCCCCATTGTTGGAAAGGTCCTGAAACAACCATAGGATTTAAAGGCAAAGACTTGAGCTGTTGTTTTCCTGCAAATCTTTGACATTTGATACAGGCTCTGACCTTCTTGCAGACGTTAGTGAATACGGTGGGCCAGTAGTATCCAGCCCTGAGGATTTTGTAGGCTATGGATTTCCAAAAATGATGCCCTCCACATTGGCTATCGTGAAATTCAACCATGATCCTATCATCCTCTTGTGGATTCATACATTTCAAAAGCACCCCGAGGGGATCTTTCCAATACAAAACTTGATCGACAAGGAAGTATTTGATTGCTTTGAGCTTCAGAGCTCTTGTCTCATTTCTTTGTAGGCCATTTGGAGGCCGTAACTCCTGCAGAAAATATATGACATCCTTATACAAGGGACATCGAGCCAACGAGGGTTCTGCTTGAGGGTCTATATCAAACATCTGATCCTGCTGATTTTCTGAGCGTCCATTGATGAAATCTACCCCCAAATCTTTGCAATTTGCTTCAGCCAACAACTTAGCTAAACCTTGACCTTTGATTAATTTGATAGGCCTTATTTCTAAGTCAAAATCAAGAATATTTTCCATCCACTTACTCCTCCTTCCATCTATGTCAGGCTGAATAAGAATGTCTTTAACAACGGTCGAGGGGACATAGGCAATGATTTTTGGCTGTAGGACATAGGTTCTAAAAGATTTGAGAGCCTTTACCAGGGCATAGGCCTGCTTCTCCATAATGTTGTACCTGACTTCGGCATCCCTTAGGGCTCTGTTAAAATAGGTAATAGGGTTCTCTAGCTCGGCCTCGTTTGTTTGTAATAAAACAACAACCACTCTATCAGGTGAGGCAAAGGAGAAACTAATGAAATCCTTTGAGTAATCGGCACTGATAAGCACAGGATCTTTAGTCAAGGCCTTCTTTATCTTCTCAAAGGAACTTCACGATTAAGAAGTCCACCTCACTTCATTTCCTTTCCTCAACATGGTTGTTATAAGTCTCACCCCTTCAGCAAAGTTAGAAACAAATCTCCTTAGAAAATTAATCTTACCAAGGAAAGATTGGACCTCCTTCCTGGATCTTGGGATTGATAAGGCCTATATTGCTTCAACTCTACTAGGATCGATCTTGACTCCTTCTGCTGATACTATGTGGCCCAATAATTTTCCCTCCTTCATGGAGAACAAAGATTTCTTGGGATTCAATGAAATGCCAAAACTCCTGCATTTCAGGAAAACCTTCCTGAGGTGACAACAATGTTATTTATCATATTTTGAAAAGACGGTTATGTCATCCAGATAGATGACCACAAACTTGCCCTTTTCCCCAATGAAATCTATGTCCATGGCACGTTGAAACGTTGCCCCTGCATTCATCAATCCAAAAGGCATTTTAGCATACATGAAGGTGCCTCATGGAGTGGTAAATGTCATCTTTTCCCTATCCTCAGGCAGAACAGAGATTTGATTGTAGCCAGAGAAGCCATCGATCATGGAAATCCTAGACGCTCCTGTTACCCTCTGCAATATATGTTCCATGTTTGGTAAGGGGTAATTGTCCTTTCGTGAGCTCTTGTTCAGGTTTCTAAAATCTACACAGAGTTTGATTTCTCCATTCTTCTTCCTTACTGGGACCAAGTTGGCCACCCAATCTGAATATCTCAGTGGCACGATGATCTGGGCCTGTAGCAACTTCTTCACTTCCCTCTCCATGATAGGCAGCAGCATAGGATTGATCTGTCTTAGCTTCTGCCTAAATGGCTTTGTCTCCCTTTTCAACGGGATTTTATGCTCAATGAAAGAAGTGTCATATGTTCTGAGATATTCATAGGTCCAGGAAAAAACATCAGCAAATTCCCTCAATAGTTCAGCGTATTCGGCCCTCTGCTCCTTTGTCAGACTTCTGGACAATTTGACAAACTTGGGTTCATTCCCAGTGCCAATGTTGCACTGAGTTGTATCAACGTCATCCTCTGAGATTTCCCCTTTTAATGCCACATCATTTCTATAAAAAATCCTTTCCAAAGGAACCAATCCCCTTGGAATATGATTGTTGGGCAGCTGCACAATGTTACGCTCTACAATCTTATTCAGAAAATTACCCCCATCAAGATTTTATTTAGAGACAGAGTCTTGGTCAATATGCATCTCTGAAAATTCTTCGACAGTCTCTAAGAATCTTCTGATCTCAAGATCATCCTCGAACACCTTCCAATGTTTGACATTGTTAGGTATGGAGGGCCTATATTTTACTTCCACATCGTATCTGAATTTGGGTGGCAAGGGCACTTTGAAATTTCTTGTTGATGTAGCCAAGGAATATGCCATTGTATTCTTCTCTCTTGGGACGAAAGAAATGTTAAATGCTGGTAAGAAACTATCAATTAGGTCCCATACCTTGTTTTTGTAACTCCTGAGTCGAGGATGCTTAGCCTGATAAGTGTTTCTGATCTGTTGGACTACCAATTCTGCATCTCTGAACACTGCTACCTCCTGAATTCTCATTTCCTTTGTAGATCTTAATCCTAGAATAAGAGCTTCATATTCTGCCAGATTGTTGGTAGCTTCAAATTCTAGCTTGTATGGCAGAGATATGGTTTCCTGAGCGAGTGACACAAAAAATACCCCAGCACCAACGACTTCCTCGGAAAAGGCTCCATCAAAAAACATTTTCCAGATGGGGGTGATGGAGGGAGGAAATTCATGAGAAGTGGTGGGATGATTTCTGAGTTTTAGAGGAGGCTCGGGAGCATTAGTGAGTGGTAGTAAACTAGAACCTAAATCAATGTCTAGAGAAAAAATGGGATGGTTGGTAGGATTGGCTTCATCACTGATTATATAGGCCAGCTGGGATTCTCTGTATAATCTCCTATGTTCCCCTCCAAATACTGGAATAGTAGCATAGCTTAGGTCCATCTGCAAAGTTCTCCCCAATCTTTTTATCAAAGATCTTGAAAACAACATACCAAACTTGGGGGAGACATCGGGTACTACAACATCCATGACCACACTTTTCATGGGTAATTGAAACAAGGTCACGACCAGGTCTTTGATGACTCCTAGACATTGGACTTTCCTAGAGTCAAATGAATAGAGGTCATGATAGGGTCTGGTGACTTCTAGTCCTAATTCTTCCATG
>SNQJ01S0040613.1:18436-81654 GCA_010110895.2 Picea sitchensis | reverse complement strand
CCTGAATCCATCAAACAGTTGTGCAACACCTTGTCATGTATATTCAAGGATGTGTAGAAGGGAGGGGATGAATCATTCCTGTATTCTACCATAGGACATAGAATAACGACAGGCTTTTCATCTTGCAAATTGATGGAGTCTGTGGGAAAGCATGAGGCTTTAGACTGTAATAGCTCGGAGAAGCATTTTTTGAACTCTTCTTGTTTAATCAATTCGGTGAGGGGCACAGGGATTCTAATTTTTTGAATTTCATGCTCAAAGTTGAAAGAAGATGTAAGCTTTGGGATTTCCCTCACTTCAGGAACATGACTCTGGACCATTGGAGGGAGGGGTTGGGCCTTCCTACCTTTTTTGTTGTCACCTACTTCATTAGCAGGCTTCTCTATTCTAGGGAACTATTCAGGAACATCAGGTGCTTCTATCTTTTTCTTGGACCTCAGGTTATACCTTCCTTGGCTGCTACTAGCCTTGTCTCCCTACTGCCTCAGGAAAGCACCATCTAGAGCTTCAATTCCAGCAATAGATCCAGGGGCCAATCCCCTAAACCATTTCCTCACCTCACCATCCAGTCTCTGGATGAAGACTCTCATCCAGACATCTTCATTTTCAATGTTGAGGTTGTTTGCATAACTGTAGAAAGCAGCCAAGTGCTCTTCCGCAGTTATGCCCCCTTCGCCAGTGAACTTGGGCATATACTTCAAGTAATATCCAACAGGGAGAGGATTCAAAGGATGGGGTAGGATTAAGGGAGCATATATGGTAGTGACTATGGCATCCATTCTATTTAGAGGGGGATTAGCCCCAGCCATAGGAATATTAGGTGGAGGAGAACTTGGAGGAGAAGGAGTTCACAAAGGGGCTACTGGGAATGAGTCTCTAAGTGGAATGGGAAACAATAGGGGATTTAAGGAGAAGGCTAACGGGCTTAAGTTAGCAGATGCTTCTCTTTGTGCAAAAGTGGCAACAATAACAAGAGGAGGAGTGGGGCAATCTTCTGTGGTCCTGGGTGTACGCCAAAGTACAACTTCAGGGGAGAGGGGAGTGACAAGGATTTCCCCCTCCAATCCTAGACCAGGAGGGGAAAACTCAGCAGGAACACTCCTGAAATTTAGGAAATGGGAAACCTCAGAAAAAGGTCTGTTAAGAAACTAAGGAGGAGAAAATAGAGTTCCTATAGAAAGAGATGGAGGATTACCTAGTTCGGTGGTGGAAGCTTCTCCTTCAGAGGCCTTTCCTGTTCTGAGAACCACCTCTGGATCAGTTTTAGGTGTAGCTAGAGGCAGCTGTGGATGGGACCGCGTGTGTTTGCCTCTGAAAGCCACAATTAACACGACAGGTTCTCCACAGTGGATTCGTCACAATGGAGTCACCAGGTGCATAGTAGCAATCTTCAAAGGCTCTGATACCTAATGCACCTTTAGAATCAGAGGCTCAATTTCATTCAATCCTGGGGGAAAATTTTCAACTTCGTCCCCGGCAACGGCACCAGAAATGTTAGCATCAGAAGTCACTCCTGGATTGCGACAGGAGTAGTGCCCAATGCCCATCAGTTTTATGTCACGATAAGTTTAATGGATGATCAAATGGTTAGAGACCCAGGATGGAATCACTCTAGCTCAGGGACCAGGTTTGGTATGTAAAGAAAAAAGGAGGTATTGATCTAACTTCAGTCAGGGGGTTGATTGTAAAATGGGCAGGTGGAAGACTTGGTGAGAGGAGTGAGCAAAACTACCTTGGGAAATAGGCCTTTTAGCAGTTTGCAGAAGAAAAACTCTAAATGCAAGATCATCTTGGTTCAGAGTTTCGGGTAACTGAAGGGGTGACTTGACTAGATCCTCCAATTCCAAGTCATTCAACGTTGATAAAATCACAAGACCGATTAGAGACAAAACAACTGTTACAGTGATCCAACCTACATCATCCTATAACAGCTACAACTCGACTGGATCCTCCAATTCTGAGTTGTTCTAATACAGTATGAACAAAGACATGGAAAGAAGCTGACATTCATAAGGCAAGAAGTCTTAGATGTTAATACATAACCAGAATAACCAGTGCTTCATTAAATCTTTTACAATCGGGAGCCTCTCTCAACCATCAATCCTTGAAAAAATATCAAAACTAAGTACATATACCCCAAAACATTTTCCCAACAGAGGCGTCTTAGAATTTCAGGATGGGGCGCCTCTTCAATCAAATTTGTCCTGTACTCCTCCATCATACGCCATCTTAACTCTGCATGGCTCATGCTAAGGGGTAGCTGAACCCTTAAATGTTGAATTAGTGTGCGCAAACTTCCCTGGTGAGTTGAGGACTCGGCATGGCTTCTATGGGAAAAACCAGTACAGAGGACTACCACAAATGAACTTCCTATCAGGACCTCCATACCTTGCAATTAATGAGTGAGGCATGGTTTCAACCACCCCCTCTCTTCTTCATTCATTCCAAATAGGTATCAGGATTGAGATCAAGTCAAATCGACACCTGGAGAACACGATGCCCCCCTTCTGAAGCTCAAATTGGCACCTTTGGCCCCCTTTGTACAACTTTTTCTATTTCCCCAAGTGACCATGGGTTGTGACCATGCGCTTATCCTCTGGGTGCTTTCAGCGTTTTGGGGTTTGGGGTTTCGAGATGTGAATTGGCGAGAAACCCCTCACCTTTTGAAATCTCAAATACCGAAATGTCGACGTGACTAGATCTTGTGCCACACGTCCTTTGGATCAGATGACTGAGATGACATCGACGGTTTTACTATGAAAATCCTGAAAGGCCCCACCTATGACTCAGATGTTGCGTCGTGTGTCTTTCTGATGAATGGTCCAGATCCTTTTGGGATTTATTGTACCGGGTTTCGTGATGCACTTCTTCCTGAAAATCCCGATTGACCAAACTACGAAAGCATGGATGTATGTCGCCTGCCCTTCAGATGAATGATTGAGATGGATTTGTCATTAAAAAGGGGGGATACCTCCATTCCTAGGCTCGCTTGACATGACCTAGCGCTAGGACCGTGGGATCATCTTCAAAGGTTCCTTTGGAATTTCGCATTTCGGCAATTTCATCTGCAGTGGATGGGAGATCCCCTGTCTCCTAAAATGTCGATCCCCGTAATGCTGATTGGCTGCCACCTACCCCAACTGGATCAGACGGCCCAGATTTTGTCTTGACATATAGGTGCTATCTCTTGTGCTATATCTCGAGAAACTTGGTAGCCCCGAAATCCTGATGATCGTCGATTCTTCTCTATAGATGGATCTCGGCCACCGACAACAAAACTTGGCCCGCTCGCTTGACTTGTAGCATGAAATGAGATTTTTCTGTGTTGTGCTTGGGAACTCCTTGTGCAACCTGTAGACCTGGGTACTCTTGTTCCCAAGACAAAAATTGTTGTTAACAGGTTCCATAATTTTTCCCTTTGTTTTTTGCAATGATGATTTCAATCCTTTTCTTCCATTCTCTACCAAGAGACCATGCTTCTGCTGTGCCACTCTGATTTTATGGAGGAAGTCATGATTGTCTTTAACTTTGACCTTGACTAGTATTTTGACTTTGACCAATCAAACGTTGAAATGGACCCAAAAAATCAACTTTGACATTTTTTTATGGTTAAGGGCACTAGGAGATGCATTGGGTTAGGGTGCACTAGGATATTCAAGAATTATGAAAAATGTTTCCCTTAAAGTGCCCAAAAAATCAGTTTTGGGTTTGTCGTTGCTACAAGATCAGAAACCCTAGCTGCAACTACAATTGTGGTACAATGATATTGACAGAGAGTTGTGGATCTAAGTTCTAGTGGTTAGACTATTCTGAAGGTGGCGTGGGTGCATAACCTGTTAGAATATTGTGTTCGTTTCACCATATACAATGCTACACCATTTTCACCCAACCATAGGCACAAATCCACCTTTGAGCATCTTAACCTTTGCTAGATAGAATGATTCTAGGAAGCCACACTAGAACCAACAGATAAAACAAGAGAGTGCACCTTCACCAAGGTAGCGCACAAGTAAGATTACAAAAAAGGATAAACAAGAGTGTGTTGCACCACTGTAGCTATTGCTTCTCCTCTTCCAGGCTTGCTCACTACTTCTGTTGCTATTGCACTTCTTAGATATCCGCACCAACTGAGTGAGTGTGTGTATTTCCGAATGAGCTAAAACGCCTTATATTTATACTAATCTATCCAAGTGAACAAGTGTCTCTTCAAGAAGGGTCGACCTTTCCTTTTCTGCACATAAAACTTCAATATTACTTATTTTGCTAAGTCAACTTGTCTTCCAGGGTTTTCACACATTTGTTTAGGTTTTCTCTTGATTCTGAAATATTCTATTCTAGTCAAAGGTTTATCCATGGAGTTTAATACCTCCCGGAACTACCAAAACATCAACATTCCATCTTAGATAGGGAGGTATTTAACCATGATGTTCACTTGTGGTATTATTATCCTTTCTCATTATGCCATGATCCTCTCATCATGGTAACGCATACCATGCTACCGGTAGTATGATTACGTCAGACATGGCTACACCCATGTGGACCTGTCAATATCATTTAGGGGCCACAACCCACTAGAGAAAAGTAGAGCCACACCTCGTAGTGTGTGTCACCATCATCGTCATGAGCTACACCCGAATGATGTGTTCACCCATGTCATGAGTATCATCATTATCCATCCATATCACATGGCATTGGAAATACCTACATGGTCTTATAGAAAAGTAGCATCACCAGAGATACATAGGCTATCTCATGATCACCCAGATCATATTACGAGCAACACCATCACAACCATATAGGTTCTCAACTATGCCACTAGCATACCAGACTGTCTCACTGGAGTATCAATAACTCAACATACCAGACCATTTCACTAGATTAGCCTACAACTTAGCACAAGGCCTACAACTCTCTATGAAGCCTACAACTTGGCATGGATCCTACAACTTGGCATAAGGCCTACAACTTGGCATAAGGCCTACAACTTGGCATGAAGCCTACAACTCGACACAAGACCTACAACTTGGCATGAAGCCTACAACTCAACACAAGGCATACAACTCGTCATGAATCCTACAACTTGGCGTGAAGCCTACAACTCGACACAAGGCCTACAATTCGACATGAAGCCTACAACTCAGAACAAAGCCTACAACTCATCACGAAGCCTACAATATCCTTCCTTTTGAATTATTCCATCAACTCCCTCTAACTGAGAGAATCCTCAAACCACGATTCCATATGCTACATGCCCCTATGCATCCTACAAAGTGTCACGAAACCTTTCTTATTCTTGATCACTAACTCCCTTTGAGTCCTTTCAAGTATTACTTTATGTGGTGACTTTTCTGGAATACATAGGGTAACTTGCCCAAAACAGGAACAACAAGAGAAAAAGTATTTCCAATATAATAGCATTTGATATACACTAGTACATTTGGGTAAAATTTCGACGGTGCGTTCGTAGAAATTACCACTTTATATTGTCGGGAGAAAAAAACAACAACAGATCCCTTCAAATGTCGTTTCACATGGCGTCGCTTTTCTGATGCCATAGATATCTTCTATGTTGCGACGTTTGATGCGGACATGTGTCATCTCAGAATTCACTATCCAAACCCCATATAGACGTTGCTACTGCGATGCCGGAGATGTCAAAATTTCAATGCCCCATTCTATCGGTCTCCATTAAGTGGACACCATGGAAGCAACACTCAGGACGTCGCAATAATGACGATCGTTAATGTCATTATTCCGACGTGTATGCAATCTCTCTTGCAATGTGAACACTGTGGGAGTGACGTTATAGACGTTGGAAGACTAACAGAGGGTAACGTCGGTTGACGGATGGGTATGCTATATATCAATTAATTTGACACCATGGGAGTGATTTTATAGACGTCGGAATACTGACGACCTGTAGGTGTTTAAAAAAAATGAATGAATGAAGCTAACATCCACAACATTAACCCGCACATTAGGATTCACTCTATATTGTGAGTTGAACTTTAGTTTTCTTGTAATAATTCTTCTTCTCCAACTCAATGCTTTACATGTACTTGAGAATTATTTTCTCTGGTTGAATTTCATTATTGTGAATAATAAATGAAGGTCTCATGTTGACATATATAGGTATAATGGTTATTTTTTAACTAATAATTGACTAGTTAATTTCAACAAAAATATGAATGGCACATGGATTCAGGAAAAAATATATTTACAAATATTGTGGATTATAAGAAATTAATCAAAGCTCTTGAAAACATTTACTAAATATTTAACATGAAACTATAATTGTGAACAAAATATAACTAGCATACCTACAAAACAGGGGAAAGGGAACGCCGAAAAAAACTAAGTAATATATATTTTTATGACCGTTAAATAAAAGTAAAGGAATTTTTTAGAGAATTACTAAACAAGAACATCAACGTGGACATCACTAGCCCCTAGTGCCTCAAACATCACCAATAGAAATGGAAACATACATAGTTTTCTTGGTGTTGACAATTTCTTGTCTATTGGAGCATTGAAGGTAGACAAATTTATCGCTACCCGAGTTGGCTCAGATGATGAAGAATAATATGAAACCATTGAAATGGCTTGATTCAAATTAACCTCTAAGGAATCAAAACTATAATCAAAACTAAGAGGAATTATTATAGTATGTTAATAGAGATTTAAAAGTAGACAATTTCACCCCATAATTTAGCTATCTCAGATGATGAAGCATAATATGAAACCAATGAAATGGCTTGATTCAAATACACCTCTAAGGAATCAAAAATATAATCAAAACCAAGAGAAATTGTTACTATTTAGGAAAATATTCCTATATGTCACGAGGAAATACAATTTCTTATAATAAAAAATATCAAGAACATATATTGCACATGTTTTTCATTAAAACCCACAAGGATATTCCATGTTTTTTCATAGTTCACTTTGTGAGAGATTGATTATGTCACTTTAGAAGAAAAATCTGTCATCGTGACTTATTATAGATCCGTAGACAAAATCAGAGTCAATAACTAATATCTAATCTTCTAGATTGATGATCTTCTCAATCGAATCAAGTGCCCCATGTTTATTAGTAACATTGATATGAAGTTAGGGTATCACCATGTGCTAATGGAGTAAAATGATGTGTTGAAGATAGACTTAAAGTCTAAATAAGGTCTCTTTGAGTGGAAGATTGCACGAGAGAGAGAGAGAGAGAGAGAGAGAGAGAGAGAGAGACCTTTGCATTGACTAAGAGAAATTTACATAACCATTGATCATGGATTTATATGGAAGTAGTGTCTGAACATATCATATACTCAATTATGCAAGTTTATGTATGAGGGCAGATTAATTTAGCAAAATTATATAATACCACATAGAGGTACTCTTCTATAACACCAAGTCTGCATACCACTACTCTACATTCGGTGGGGTAGAACATGTCTCAAACTTATAATCACTTCATTAATGGTAATGATATTTATATCTCATTAAAATAACTCATTTCATGACCTCATGGAAGTCCATGTCTGAGTGGGTATTTTTTTTCTAAAATTTTTAAGGCATGGTTTCCAAATAGACTTATGAGAGCTTCCATTTTAGACAAAGTTAATAATTCAATGAATGCCTCAATTCCATGGTAAAGACAAAATTATACAAACAAAAAGAGAATCTATCATCAAGGAAACACTTACAAATTCAACAAAACGTTGGTTGTGATTAGCTCCAACATTCACTTTTTTGTTCACAATTTTATCAAATGGCTTGTCAAGCTTAATAAGTTTCATTTAAGTACACTCTGAGGGAAAATCCTTAGGTGCAGTGATCAACAAAGTGACCATTATCCAGTTTCTCAACATCTAGTTTGGTGAGAGAAATCCCTCGAATTACACCCAAATTTACCTTAGATCTTGTTACACCTCATATTGTATGAGGTTCCACATTGTGATTTTCATCACATTGGTGGAGTTTACTTTTGGAGATATTTATGGACTTGCTGATGTACAATTTCATGGAAATTCTTTGCTCCTTGGATTTTGATCATTTGATGGGGACATCTTGGTCACTTCTCTATTGAAATTACTAAGACAACTGAGAGGGGGAGTGGGGTGGGGGGTGAATCAGTTGTTACTGTTCTTAAACAATTTATGACTATTCAAACCATTTTTAATCTCTTCCAAGTGACCATCAATATTATACAAGATATTAACAACATAAATAATGAACATTAGTCACACATAAGATATACACATAGACAGATTTTCACGAGGAAACCCATAAAACTAGAAAAACTCTTCTTCTTCGAATGATAGGGAGTCTTTTAAGTTCTGTACATCATCTATCTTTGAGAACCAACTCAAAATGAGGCTACCACCTCAGTTTTACAAGTTACAACTTGCTGAGAGCACCAACTCTCTGGTTTCTCTAGCACCCACTAGAAGGAAGCACCAACTCCCTGAGTGTTCCAACACCAATTGGATGGAAGCACCTACTTCCACTTATACAAGAACCAACTTGCATACATAAAACTCTGTGTTTTCCCAAGCACCACCCTGCCACCCTGTTTTCTAGCCACAACTAGATGAAAGCTTCAACTTCCAGTATTCAAGCACCAACTTGAATAACAAAGGACTACAATCCTCCCTAGCACCACCCTACCTCCCAGATTATAAATACATGATTGAATAACAAACAATACAGATATATCAATTCTTACCACTTCTTCTATATTCTACAGTTCTTCTCTACTTCACCTTTCTTCTTCTATGTTCATACTTGACTTGACTTGTTGTCTCTTTCTATCTGTTCTTTATTTATTCCTCTGAAGCTCTTTGATATGTGTTCATTCTACTCTCTTCACTTTTTCTGTTATGTTCAACTTCTGTTTCTCATCTCTGAGTTTGATCTCTGTTGACGGGCGAAATTGACCGTCCGTCAACAAGAAGAGTGGATCCGGTCCGAGGTTGTCTAAATAACCCAAGCCGTTTGGGATAACCCACCCTGATGGGTTTAGTAGCCTCGTTAGCTGATCTAAGTCCTAAGAAAACAAAAGAAAACTACTCTAAATAAACTAATCTAAATAAATAAAACAAACTAATCAACAAATCTAAACTACTAATATATACAATTCACTATCTAAACTATAATAATTCTATGAAATTCAACATTCAACTATCAATTGAATCAAACCTTAATAATAAATGTACAATATTTATAAATTACAGATTTAGAAGAAAACCTGCAAAAATCAATTGTAATATGTCCTAAGACAGCGAAACTGTTTTTTGATTTTTATAGTTTTATGAGAAAGAAATAGAATAAAAACTAACTATCTAAACTAAGCAATTAAAACACTAACTCTAACTACTAATCTAAACTATGCGTATATCTATCTAAACTACTTAAATAACACTAATAAGCTAACCTGTGATAACGCTTTCCAATTTGTCCTATGTAGAGAATCCAGTTCAGCTATGCGATGGGAGGAAACCCACATCAATCCTCTATCAGCTTCTAGCAAACAGTAAGCAACAGTGCTCTTTTGGATATTGATAACAGAACAAACAAGACATAAAAGTTACAACAATCTTATAATTTACAAATCATAACATTTAGATAAATCTGTGTGCAAGTATTTGTACAAAATGATCCAATTAATGAAGAAGAGAAATCTGTGATTCATTAACTGAAACAAAGTAATTGCTGTAATTTTTGAATAAGAGAAATCAGATATGGATTACACATTAATCAAATCACATAAACATGCAATAGATTACGATAGCTAAAGTAGTCTATAATCAACTTCAAAAAAAGATATGAATAAAACTTGAAACAAAAGTTTGATATATTGAAAGCGAAAGTTGTTACAAGACATCAACTTTCATCTCAGCCTGTATTATAAATCCATAGTCTGGTTCTCCCACAGTGAGGATGATGAGTTTATTACAAAAATTGACAAGTATTTAAAGACCTCCCATAGGGTAAAACATCCGTGTGGGAGTTATCAAAACAGTTTACACAAATCTGGGAAAATATCCCAAGTCCCTATTTCTAACTCGAACTAACAACTTAAAAATAAAAACTACATCACACAAACATCTCCTATATTGTCACAGCATGCCCAAATTGATCATTGCAATTCGTATGTACCTGAACAAGGACAAGAATAGACAATATTAGAGGATATTTTATTGATAAAATTGATAAAAATCTAATTTCTAAGACTAGCTACAGAATCTTGTGATTCTGTAGCTGGTCTAAATTGAACACATAATCGTTTTAAAAACAATTCGAATCTTAGAAAATACATTGAAACTATTGAAAAATATTTGATTGCTAAAAGCATCATTAAAATCGACACTTGTAAGCCAATTGAACAAACTAAATCATATTCAATCAAATGATAACAGAGATGGATGCACTCCATTTAATTCGTTATCACCAATTTGAGTAAACATAATCGTATTGGATAACTCAACAGCAATGAAATCGTTTCCTGGACCAATAGAAATCGACACAAGTAGTTGCTTCAACCACCAACAAAATCATGGTAGAATACAAACGAAATCAACAGAATCGTTTTTTGAATTATAACTGTATTAACATATACAAATGATCATGCTATTTGCAAATCAAATCAAAACTTGTATGTAAATTGGCACAAAGGAAATCGTAATTGAACTAATCGGTTGATAACAAGATATGTAGGATTAGCCAAATGTTTGTTATTGCCAATTGGGGCAAACATAATCAGTTAGAAGTCAACGAAATCATCACTTGAATCCATTTCAAAACGAACTATTAGCCGAGTTTTCATACGAATTCAACATAGAGCTTAATATGTCGATCTGAGCAGCTTAAAAAAATCATTTTTTGAAAATTAAAAACAATAGAGCAGCATCAAATCTAATTTCGATACGAATCCAACTCATAAAAGAAATCGTGCTAACTCAAAACACGCAGCAATTTAATCAAAACAAGAATGAATCGAACAGTTTGAATTTGAAATAATCAACACAACTCCCAATTTTGGCAAATAGATCTTTTGCATAGGACAAATGTAATCCAAATCCAAATGAGAATGTGGATTCAATATGAAACAGAGTGATTCATGGGTAAATCAAAGTCAATTAGGGTTGTTTTGAGTTTATTCGATTTCATCGTATTTACCAACCCAGTCACCAATAATGACGCATAACAAATTTAAGGATCACACCAATTCAAGTCCACGAAATCATTTCAAAATCAAATCATAAAAACTAAATCAGAGATGAGCGGCATCCAACTACAACAAAATCGTATCAAACCAAAACATAACCATGTTCAAATTTTAGCATAAAAATCTCATGTACAAGTCAAATGCGATCAAAATTCAAACGAAAACAAACCTCATTGATTTCGTTAATTCAAACTAACAGAATTATTCTAAAACGAATCAAAACCCTGTCAAAACCAACCAATTGCTAAACTAGGCATGACAAATCGCATGATCAAATCATAACCACATTTGACTTTAGTAAAATGAATCTACTGTACAGGATCCACAACATAACCGTTTTTTGATAATCAAACTATGACAGATTCATTTCGAATAATTGACAGAGCTAATTGAAAACCAAAATTCAATTCATTATATTAATCCAAGCAATTCATAAAACGAAATTGATATTGAAATTCATACGTGTATAATCAGAAAAAAACTTGGTCATGATAATTTGGAATTGATGAAGGCTATTGCCGATTCGACATTCCTAAACACGATCGAACCAGTGGTTTTCTGCTTCTTGTCATTAGCATGAAACTTGACCCTTTCCCTCGACAGTACCGCAACTTGGTTCTCTAAAGATTTGATCTTTGACTGTAATACTGGAACGTCGGTATAGTAGGGCTCCAGCCACACATCACATTGGTTGCATGATGTCTGCTCAGGCTTCGAAATAGCAGTCGAGGGTTTGTTCAGTCCACCGAGGGTTTCATTATGAAGCTTGATCCCTGGGTAGTTAGGATTGTTCTTTAGGCATGGGGGCAAATTAGAAACATAATCATAGGGTGGCTTGGAGCATAAGCCTTGGGAATAAGGGTACTCTCCAGCTATGAAGCACTCGATATCAGAGTCTGAATCCTCACTGAGAACTATGGGCTTTTTCTCAGCGTTTGGCTTAGGTTTATTCCAGGCAAGTATCAATATTAATCGAGCATTATTTTTACCTTTGCTATCGACAGTAGGGTTACCTTTAACCTTCTTACTCACAGGCTTCTTTACAGCCTCCACCTTGTCTATTATGATGTCCGGTAGATCGATATCCAGGCCAATCGAGGGTTTAAGAGAGGGTAGAAGGACATGGAAGGGCACGGGTGGCCCGACCTTAGTCTCACTGACCACAGATTTGTCAATTTGGGAAGATTCTGAATCAACAAGACCATTTCGAGAGAGAAAAGCTTGCCAATTATCGCCGTGGAGGTTCAAATGATGAACAATGATGAGTCTAATCAAGCCATGGTGAAACAAGCTGCTGTCGGCCTTCTCGCGTTTAAACCTATTAGCCATTTTGTAAAGGCTACGCAGGAAGTAAAATGGCATGTTCAATGGATAGCCCATGAAATTCGTCAACAGTCGAAGGTGATAGAGAAAAACCAATCCATACCGACCCTCACAGGTCACAAATTGTTTAACCATTATCAAAAGATCGTGCCACCTGGGTTTAAGTGTGGAAATATGCATACCTTTGTCACAGGATGTGACCTTTCGTGATATGAATAGAAAGGGCCATGGCACCTCATCGAATTTGGAGTTCTTAAACCATCACTGGCCTATGGCTGCTAGTCCCGTGGCAGAGCTTATGAATTCTTCATTGAGTTCAAGTTGAATGTCACCTACTTTAACCCTACACCCATCAAAGGTAAGGGCGAATTTTTGTGCAACAAAGAGATTGAAACCCTTGAACCTCTATACAAACGTGAGCCAACCACTATCCTCTAAATCCTTACGGGCGTTATCAAAGAGTAACAGAGCTTGACTACCATTCGGCTCAATTCGCACCACCGGTGCCATAGACAAGAGCACACGGTGAGCGATGTGAATGAGCCAGGGTTTGAATCACAGCACACGCAGGGGCGGAATGCTCACAAGCTTACCCAAAACTAGCAAAGGTGAAACAGGGATAGGGGAAGACATTAATGACATATCGTGCGAAGGTGGTGGAGCTAGTTCATAGATGCAAAACAGGCATATCTACAGTACAACCGCCGGTGCAAATAGATATTCAACCCACTATTGTATAGGTTAACAATTATGCCATTCAATCAACCAATGAAATCAATGGTAATTGGATTAAACATTCACGCGATCAATAATTATAGTTTCAAAACCAAACAAATGAATCGCAGTTAATGCCAAAGGTTTGATACCATGAACTAGGTGTCATATGAAAGGATTTACCAAGGGTCTTGCCACAACACAAATGTGTTTTTATGAGATCAATGTGCTAAGTGAATCGATCAAAGAACATGTAAATCTAAATCACCAATGCATCATAAACTTGATCAGAAGAATATCACCACAGTCTTGTAAACGAAGTCTCATTAATGAATAAGAATGTCAAAAGAATAATGATCTTGGAATCTTGTCAATTGATAAACAAATTCAACAACATGATGAGCATATAAACAAGAGCGATCATAACAATCCAGTAATGATTTTAATGTGACTTCGCAAATCAAGTTTTCACGCTTTCAGTCATGAAAAGAAGAACAAAAGTAAGTGTGCACTTAGCGCAAAAATAATAGTGTCGTTTTATTGAAGATATTGTGACAAAATCAAAGTTTGCATAACACTGGTGTAGGCAGCTTATAAGGACAGTATGAAAAATGTGAATTGGCTGCCAACAATGGCGACACACTGGTATAAGCAGTTATCTCTGCCAAAAGAACAAATTCAGATTAGGATAGTAAGAACGATTCTAACTCAAAAAGAACAACTAGAAAATCATGTAAACATCTTCATTTACCAAATATTCTAGCAGTGTTTAAAGGATGAAAACTGATAACAATCTTAAGACAAGCAAGTCACGATATTAAAGAGAAAATCTCCAATACTGTTGACAAAGCCACTGCTGCTAGCAGGCATCCATAGCCTCGATAGGGTTTCCATTTAACCCACTCTGATATCCTTATCCTGCCAAGAATTTCCAGATCAGAATAAAGGACAAATTAAGGTCAAGATGTTTCTTATTTGCAAATTTTCATATACCCGACATTGCTTCACTGCCAGCAGGCCTGTTCAGTACCCCGACGAAGTTGTCTTGGCGTCATGCATGCATTTACCCGCTGCCAGCAGGCCTGTTTAGCATCTCGACGGGTTTACAAGAACTTCCCACAGCTCTATTTTTGCTTTATATAGTTGAGCAGGGTGGCGCTGAAAATTATGATATTTTAACATTTTTATTTTTATTTTATTTTTACAGACCTCATCAAATATATTTTTTTTAGAACTGTCCTTTATTAAGATCCAGAGATGGTTCGTTTAAAAAACCAACTTTCTCAGGCAGGGATACATCTTCTGAGTCATTCCCTTAAGGAATAGGGACGACGTAAAAATATAATAGATGATCATGACAGGCTTTACTTAGAGATCGAAATCAGTTAACTTCTTTCAAACAACAAACGTTTTTCCAACACAGATGTGAATTTCAGAAGTATACAATTGATGTTTATAAAATTTTCTTAGCAGTCATTTCAGTGAAGGAATTTTCTATTTTCTTCGTCCAAATAGCTCAATATACAGGTATGTGTATTTCCAAAAACACAAGCTGATAAACTCAAAGGGGAAATCAAATCAAAACAGCAAAAGAAAAGCAAGCCAAGCAAAATATGTACATAATGTACAAGGGTTGTTATTAAGCAAAGTATCTTTTCAGGGCTTGGCCATTCACCGGATAGGTGTCAGGCTGACCTTCTAGATTCTGCAATCGGAAAGAACTAGGACCCAACTTCTCAGCAACTAGAAACGGTCCAAGCCATAAGTTTTGAAATTTCGTGTGCTCTCCCTTTCCTTCATGCGGTTTGTCCCATTTCAAGACGAGATCACCTACTTCAAAATTTCTATCAGAGGTAGAATTAGAATTGAACCAGCTTTTGACCAATAGTTGATGTTGATCTAACTTACGTTTAGCTTGGGCTCTTACCTCTTTTAGCTTCATCAAAGTGTTAATTCGGTTTTCTAAAGGGGGAGAATATTCTTCTTGAACTTTCTGTGATAATTGTAGTGAAGGAAGGAGAATGTGTGGTGGAAGAATTGCTTCTCTGCCATGAACGAGAAAAAAGGGGGAGTTGCCAACAATGGCTTTTGGTGTTACCCTATCATCCCACAGTGCGTTCAACAGTACATTGTGCCAATTTTTGTGATTTTCAGCCACCGTTCTCTTGATGATTTTAATCAAGTTCTTATTTGTTGATTCTGCCAATCCGTTGCCCTGGGGTTAATAGCTAGCATAGTAATTCAATTTAATTCCTTTTTCTAAATAAAACTCACTCATATCAAGAGACGAAAAGTAAGAAGCGTTATCGAATACTAAACATTCAGGGATACCAAAATGAGTGATAATATTCAAATTTAGAAAGGAAATTACCTGACTGGTGTTGACAGTTCTTAACGCGACAGCTTCAGACCACCGGGTAAAGTAATCTGTGGTTGTTATGATGAACTTATGTTGTTGTGAGGACGGGGGGTTGATCGGACCTATGATATCGAGGCCCCACTGCTGAAAAGGAGAATCTACTGAAACGGGCTGCAAAGGAAAGGCTGGTTTTTGTAACCTCCCTGATGCTTTCTGACAAATGGTACACTTACGACACAAAGCATGGGCATCTCTAAAAAGTGTGGGCTAGTAATAGCCAGCTCTTAAAACCTTATGGGCAGTGGTGTTGCCACCAAAATGACCGCCAGTTTCTCCTGCATGCAACTCTAGCAAGACTTTTTTCGCTTCATCCTTATCAAGACAGCGCATCAGCAGACCATCAAAATTTTGACGAAACAGAATACCATTAACCAAATGAAAGGAGGCAAAATTTAATCTCAACGCTCTTCTTTTAGTGGGATCCAAGTGACGGGGGGCTGACCCATGTTCAAGACAGAATCTTATATCGTCATACCAAGGACTGACAGAGTTTTGTGTGCAATAGATTGCATTTTGATCGTGTTGTCCTAGGTTTGATGTATCGCTTTCTTCTTGTTGTCCTGTTGTTGAATCAACAACTAACTTGCATAACCCTTGGCCTCTCACTATTTGAGCTGGGGTAATTTCTATGTCGTACTCCTACAAGGAGGTGACCCAGTTAGCCCTCTTTTCACCTAGTTCCTTCTGCACTAACAGGTTCCTGACGATTGGATAAGGGACAATAATCTTCGTCCTAGAATTCAACAGATAAGACTGGAAATTCTTAACTGCTTTGAAAATAGCATAGGCTTGTTGATCCACTGTTGGGTAATTAAGTTCAGTGCCTTTGAAATAAGAGCTCATAAAGGCAATGGGTACTTCATTGTTCTCAGCGTTCTTTTGAGTTAGGATGTCGGCGTAGGAACGTTCAGAAGAAAAAGTGTAGAATGTAAAGTCTCGAGAAAAGTCGGGGCTCATGAGAGAAGGAGCGTCTGATATGGCCTTATTTATTGCATTAAAAGCTTGATTTTCTAGGGGTCCCCAGTGATATTGGGTGTCTTTCTTAATTAAATTCTATAAAGACCTGACCATTTCGGAGAAACTGAGGATGAATCTCCTCACGAAGTTAATCTGGCCTAAGAAAGACTACATAGAATTTTTGGATGTAGAAGGGGGAATTTTTGTGATGACTTGAGTCCTTTCGGGGTCCATAATCATCCCTTCGCTCGACACAATAAATCCCAAGAGTTTACCCTGTTCTACAGCAAAAATGGATTTTTTAGGATTCAAGGAAATGCCGTATTTATGACATTGCTGTAGAACGGCTCATACATGAGCTAGATGATCGGTTTTGTTTTTAGAGAATACGGTAACATCATCTAATTAAACTACAATGGATTGATTTATTAGGCCTCGAAAAGAAATGTCCATTGCTCTCTAGAAAGTGGCACTGGTATTAATCAATCCAAAGGGAATTTTTTGATAAGCGTAGGTGCCCCACGGGGTACAGAAGGTAGTTTTAAGTTGGTCTGGAGGAGACATCAGGACTTTGTTGTACCCTGAGAAACCATCCAATAAGGATAGCCTCTCAGAACCAGATACCTGTTGAAGTATATGTTCCATGGGTGGGACAGGATAGTTGTCTTTATCAGACGCTCTATTAAGGTTTCGAAAATCAATGCATAGTCGGATTTCCCCACTTTTCTTCCGGATAGGGACAAGGTTAGAAACCCATTGAGTGTGCCTAACTGGAAAAATTATCCTAGCATTTAGGAGCTTATTCAATTCTTTTTTAACGGTCGGTTCAAGCTTAGGGTGCATTTTTCTTAATTTCTGTTGGAAGGGCAAGGTTTGGGGTTTTATAGGAATGACATGTTGTATGATGTTAGGGTCGAAAGTTTTAAGGTCATCATACGTCCATGCAAAGACATCTTTAAATTATTTGAACAATTTAATAAATGCATGTTTTTCTTGTTCAAAACATCCTACCCCTAGATTAATGTACTGCAGATTGTCCTTAGTCCCTAAGTTTACTTTTTTGTATGACAATGAGGAACTATTGGTTTTACAATTGACCGACTTTTTAAATTTATCTTGAAAATCATAAAACTTCTCTAATCTAACTACATATTTAGGGATCGAATTTACCATGTCCGATGAAGATTCAGGAGTTCTCAGATCTGGTATTACCGTGAAATCGCGCAAATTGTCGTCGCGAGTGCATTTGTCTATCACCGCGCCTTGAAAATTTTCTTCCATATGCAGAAAGTTAATAATCTATTGATCGTCATCAAAGACTCTCCAGTTCATGATGTTGTCGAGAACGGATGGCCGGAACAACAGTTCAACGGAGAATGCATCCGGGGACAAGCCTTTTGCAGGAAAGAGTTTAGAAGCTACGTTAGCTAATAGATCTGCTTCAGAGTTATTCAATCTAGAAATAGAATTTATATTGAAAGCAGCAAACTTATTCATTAAATTCCATACCTCGGATTGGTAGATTTTAAGATGCGGAGATAGACAGTGGATAGAATCTCTTACCTGTCTAACCACTATTTCAGAGTTGCCAAAAACAATCAAGTTTTGAATGTTCATATCCAAAGATTTTATGAGACCTTGCAGTAAAGCCTCATATTTTGTAGTGTTATTAGTACATTCAAATTCCAACCTACATGCAATCAATGTTTTGTTACCTGCCGGATCGATGATAACGCAGCTTACACCAGCTCCTTCTTTGGACATTGACCCGTCAAAATAAAGAGACCAAATTTTATTTTCATCGGGTACATGAGACCGTTGCGTAGAAGCTGTTGGCTGCACATATTCTACAATCTCGGACCGTTGTTCTGGATTGGTGATAGCTGAAGCCTCGGCCATGAAATTGTCGAAAAATGTATCCATCCCTTGTACTTCAGGTGAATCTACAAAAGGTGTAAATGGTTCGTTGGGATCATTCAAATATGTGACCGTGAGCTTAAGGTAGCGTTCATGATTTACCTTGATCTTGTTGGGCTTGTCATTCTCTGGAAGCCATAGGTGAGACCAATCTGTCGCAAAATAGCTGTGTAGCTGCTCCGACCAGTCCCTGCTTAAAAACAGACCATACACTTCTGGAATATCCACGAAAATAATATCAATAACTTGATGAACCTTGGGGTTAGATGATAATCTTATAAGCACATTCTTTAGTTTGCCTATAACTTTAACATTGGTTCGATCAAGTTGTATGATTTTTTAGGTGGATGGTTCAACCTTGGCGTTAACCTTTTGGCATACAGACCATGGAATCACATTGGATGACGCTCCTGAGTCTACCATACAATTGTGCACATTTCTATTAAAGATTTCGAATGTTAACAAAAATGGAGGTACATTTTTGCGAGTACTAAGAGTGGTAGTTCGTGGATTTTTACTCGCAATTTCTAAAACTACTTTATCTACAATATTTACATTATTTACAGGAAGGCTTCCTTTGTCTTGAGGATCAGGATTATTTTTAGTGGAAGTCTTCTGAGGAACTTTGTTTTGCACAACCTTGCTATTGCTTGAATTACCATTTTTACCATTCTCTGACATATTCTGTAACATTTTTTGGAGCAAAAATGGAAATTTCAATAACTCATAAACATAAATATTAGCCCTTAACTTTTTAAGATCTTCAACTACATCATAATCTAAGTTGGGGTTCACATGACTCTGTTTAGTCTCAGCTGGTTTAGACTGCTTTGGGGGGGAATTCGTATTGTTTTCCAAAGAAGGTTTGTTTTTTGTCTTACTCCTGGTATTGTAAGGATGAACCGTCTCGAAGTTAGCTTGAAAGATGCTATCCGAGAAGTGTCCAAAAATGTTTGGAGAAGACTCTTCTTCTTGAACTGTCTCTTGTTCAACTACCTCCCCAGGAATCTTAGGAGGCATCAAGTTATCCTGAGCTTCTAGAATTGTTTGAAGAGTGCATTGCAGACTTTCTAGATTAAGACCTTCAGTATTTGAACTAGGTCGGTTGGTGGGAAAAGGTTTCCTAAATGGGGGTTTGTAAGGCCCTTTGCTCGAGGAAGCTTCTTCGATCATCCTTTTTAAATCTATAACTTGATTTGACAGTTTTTGAACAACTCTAGTTAAGTTTTCTAAATCTGAGCTTTCAGGTTGTGTTTTACTTTGAGTAGGTCTAGGGAGGATTTCGATCTTCTTTTTGGAAGAAGAACTAGTTTCTGTTTCGTTGCTAGTAGAGTCTTTAAGACTAAGTATGTCTTTTTCAATATGATTGGCCTCCTTGAAGGCTTCTAACAACGTGGCTTTCTTAGATTGTTTAACCCAAATAGCTATACTTTGATGCAAGGCTTTAGTATAGTATGATATTATAAGATTCTCGGCAAGCATGGAATCCGCAAGGATTTGGTTTTTAAGTGTTAAGAATCTTTGATTGAAGTCTTTTAACTTTCTCTTTAGGGTTCATTCTTAAGTTAGAAAGATCCATGACTAAGACTTCCGGAGGCTTACCGTCTCCGAACTTTTCCAAAAAGCATGACTCAAACTTTTCCCAAGACACGATGGTATGGGGTTGCTGGGCAAAGTACAATGTAGATGCATTGCCCTCGAAAGTATAGGGGAACAACCTACAGACTACGTCTTCATGCTCAACATTGCGGAGTCTTATGGCTAACTTAAATTTTTTGATGTGATTTTCAGCGATCTGTTTTGAGTCAGGGTCAAACTTGGGAAGTCATTTCTCTAGATGTTTAGGTAAGGGATGCTGATCTCCAGGTATAGCTACGGCATCCTAGTCAAGCCAAGGTCTATCAGGATTGTTTTGGTTGGCCATTGGTGTAGTGGGTGTGAAAGGCTGAGAAGGGGAACTACCTTCGTCAAAAGAATCTTCTCCTGAAGAAGAAGGGGATGATGGAGGTGGTGAAGGAGGTATTCCAGATCCTCCTGCAGCAGGAGTGAGGATAGGATCTGTAGGGTTCACAGTGAGGTTAGTGCCTCCTAGTTGTTCTCTGATATCAGAGAAATCTAAAGGTTGGTCCCAAGGTCAATTTGGTTGCCTCAAACGGGCTAAGGCACTATGTGTTTTTATGAGAGATTGGTGGACAATCTCTTGTATGTCACCACCTGTAGGATTTGGGGTTGCTGGCTCAACTATGATCTGTGGATCGTCGTTTGATGTGGTTGTTGTTTGAGGGGGAATGTTATCGTTCAAATGAATTCTTGTCACTATAGGTGAGCGATTAGGTGGTGGAGGAGTCTTATGACCACCTCGTGCCATTAAATAATTTCAGGCCCTCCTTCTAGCGCCATTTGTTGACGAGCAAAATTGACCGTCCGTTAACAAGAAGAGTGGATCCAGTCTGGGGTTGTCTAAATAACCCAAGACGTTTGGGATAACCCACCTTGACGGGTTTAGTGGCTCCATTAACCAATCTAAGTCCTAAGAAAACAAAAGAAAACTACTCTAAATAAACTAATCTAAATAAATAAAACAAACTAATCAACAAATCTAAACTACTAATATATACAATTCACTATCTAAACTATAATAATTCTATGAAATTCAACATTCAACTATCAATTGAATCAAACCTTAATCACAAATGTACAATATTTATAAATTACAGATTTAGAAGAAAACCTGCAAAAATCAATTGTAATCTGTCCTAAGACAACGAAACTGTTTTTTTATTTTTATAGTTTTATGAGAAAGAAATAGAATAAAAACTAACTATCTAAACTAAGAAATTAAAACACTAACTCTAAATACTAATCTAAACTATGTTATATCTATCTAAACTACTTAAATAACACTAATAAGCTAACATGTGATAACGCTTTCCAATTTTCCCTGTGTAGAGAATCCAGTTCAACTATTCGATGGGAGGAAACCCGCATCAATCCTCTGCCAGCTTCTAGCAAATAGTAAGCAGCAATGCTCTTTTGGATATCGATAACAGAACAAACAAGGCATAAAAGTTACAACAATCTTATAATTTACAAATCATAACATTTAGATAAATCTATGTGCAAGGATTTGTACAAAATGATCCAATTAACGAAGAAGAGAAATTTGTGATTCATTAATTGAAACAAAGTAATTGATGTAATTTTTGAATAAGAGAAATCAGATATGGATTACACATTAATCAAATCACATCAACATGCAATAGATTACGATAGCTAAAGTAGTCTATAATCAAATGCAAAAAAAGATATGAATAAAACTTGAAACAAAAGTTTGATATATTGAAAGCGAAAGTTGTTACAAGACATCAACTTTCATCTCAGCCTGTATTATAAATCCATAGTTTGGTTCTCCCACAGTGAAGATGATGAGTTTATTACAAAAATTGACAAGTATTTAAAGACCTCCCATAGGGTAAAACATCCTTGTGGGAGTTATCAAAACAGTTTACACAGATCTGGGAAAATATCCCAAGTCCCTATTTCTAACTCAAACTAACAACTTAAAAATAAAAACTACATCAGACATACATCTCATATATTGTCACAGCATGCCCAAATTGATCATTGCAATTCATATGTACCTGAACAAGGACAAGAATAGATAATATTAGAGGATATTTTATTGATAAAATTGATAAAAATCTAATTTCTAAGACTAGCTACAGAATCTTGCAATTCTGTAGCTGGTCTAAATTGAACAGAGAATCGTTTTAAAAACAATTCGAATCTTAGAAAATACATTGAAACTATTGAAAAATATTTGATTGCTAAAAGCATCATTCAAATCGACACTTGTAAGCCAATTGAATAAACTAAATCACATTCAATCAAATGATAACAAAGATGGATGCACTCCGTTTAATTCGTTATCACCAATTCGGGTAAATAGAATCGTATTGGATAACTCAACAACAATGAAATCGTTTCCTGGACCAATTGAAATCGACACAAGTAGTTTCTTCAACCACCAACAAAATCATGGTCGAATCCAAACGAAATCAACAGGATCGTTTTTCGAATTATAACTGTATTAACATATACAAATGATCATGATATTTGCAAATCAAATCAAAACTTGTATGTAAATTGGCACAAAGGAAATCGTAATTGAACTAATCGGTTGATAACAAGATATGTAAGATTAGCCAAACGTTTGTTATTTTCAATTGGGGAAAACAAAATCAATTAGAAGTCAATGAAATCATCACTTGAATCCATTTCAAAATGAACTATTAGCCGAGTTTTCATACGAATTCAACAGAGAGCTTAATATGTCAATCTGATCTTAACAAAATCGTTTTTTGAAAATTAAAAACAATAGAGCAGCATCAAATCTAATTTCGATACGAATCCAACTCATAAAAGCAGTCGTGCTAACTCAAAACACGCAACAATCCAATCAAAACAAGAATGAATCGAACAGTTTGAATTTGACATAATCAACACAACTCCCGATTTTGGTGAATAGATCTTTTGCACAAGATGAATGTAATCCAAATCCAGACGAGAATGTGGATTCAATACGAAACAGAGTGATTCCTGGGTAAATCAAAGTCAATCAGGGTTGTTTTGAGTTTATTCAATTTCATCGTATTTACCAACCTAGTCACTAATAATGACGCATAACACATTTAAGGATCACACCAATTCAAGTCCACAAAATCATTTCAAAATCAAATCATAAGAACTAAATCAGAGATGAGCAGCATCCAACTACAACAAAATCGTATCAAACCAAAACATAACCATGTTCAAATTTTAGCATAAAAATCTCCTGTACAAGTCAAATGCGATCAAAATCCAAACGAAAACAAACCTCATTGATTTCGTTAATTCAAACTAACAGAATTATTCTAAAATGAATCAAAACCCTGTCAAAACCAACCAATTCCTAAACTGGGCACGACAAATCGCATGATCAAATCATAACCACATTTGACTTTAGTAAAATGAATCTACTATACAGGATCCATAACATAACCGTTTTTTGATAATCAAACTATGACAGAGTCATTTTGAATAATTGACAGAGCTAATTGAAAACCAAAATTCAATTCATTATATTAATCCAAGCAATTCATAAAACGAAATTGATATTGAAATTCATACCTGTATAATCAGAAAACAACTCGGTCATGATAATTTGGAATTGACGAAGGTTGTTGCCAATTCGACATTCCTAAACATGATCGAACCAGTGGTTTTCTGCTTCTTGTCATTAGCCTGGAACTTGTCCCTTTCTCTCAATAGTACTGCAACTTGGTTCTCTAAAGATTTGATCTTTGACTGTAATATTGGAACGTCAGTATAGTAGCGCTCCAACCACACATCACATTGGTTGCATGATGTCTGCTTGGGCTTCAAAATAGCAGTCGAGGGTTTGTTCAGTCCACCATGGGTTTCATTATGAAGCTTGATCCCTGGGTAGTTAGGATTTTTCTTTAGGCATGGGGGAAAATTAGAAACATAATCATAGGGTGGCTCAGAGCATAAGCCTTGGGAATAAGGGTACACTCCATCTAGGAAGCGCTCGATATCGGAGTCTGAATCCTCACTGAGAACTATGGGCTTTTGCTCAGCATTTGGCTTAGGTTTATTCCAGGCAAGTCTCGATATTAATCGAGCATTCTTTTTACCTTTGCTATCAATAGTAGGGTTACCTTTAACCTTCTTACTCATAGGCTTCTTTATAGCCTCCACCTTGTCTGTTATGATGTCCGGTAGGTCGATATCTGGGCCAACCGAGGGTTTGGGAGAGGGTAGAAGGAAATGGAAGGGCACGGGTGGCCCGACCTTAGTCTCACTGACCACAGATTTATTGATTTGGGTAGATTCTGAATCAACAAGGCCATTTCGAGAGAGAAAATCTTGCCAATTATCGCCATGGAGGTTCAAATGATGAACGACGATGAGTCTAATCAAGCCATGGTGAAACAAGTTGTTGTCGGCCTTCTCGCGTTTAAACCTCTTAGCCATTTTGTAAAGGCTATGCAAGAAGTAAAATGGCATGTTCAATGGATAGCCCATGAAATTCATCAACAGTCGAAGGTGATAGAGAAAAACCAATCCATACCGACCCTCACAGGTCACAAATTGTTTAACCATTATCAAAAGATCGTGCCACCTGGGTTTAAGTGTGGAAATAGGCATACCTTTGTCACAGGATGTGACCTTTCGTGATACGAATAGAAAGTGCCATGGCACCTCGTCGACTTTGGAGTTCTTAAACCATCGCTGGCCTATGGCTACTAGTCCTATGGCAGAGCTTATGAATTCTTTATTGAGTTCAAGTTGAATGTCACCTACTTTGCTCTACACCCATCAAAGGTAAGGGCAAATTCCTATGCAACAAATAGATTGAAACCCTAGAACCTCTGTACAAATGTGAGCCAACCACTATCCTCTAAATCCTTACGGGCGTTATCAAAGAGTAACAGAGCATGACTACCATTCGGCTCAGTTCGCACCACCGGTGCCATAGACAAGAGCACACGGTGAGCGATGTGAATGAGCCAGGGTTTGAATCACAGCACACGTAGGGGCAGAATGCTCACAAGCTTACCCAAAACTAGCAAAGGTGAAACAAGGATAGGGGAAGACATTAATGACATATCGTGCGAAGGAGGTGGAGCTAGTTCATACATGCAAAACAGTCATATCTACAGTACAACCGCCGACGCAAATAGCTATTCAACCCACTATTGTATAGGTTAACAATTATGCCATTCAATCAACCAATGAAATCAATGGTAAGTGGATTAAACATTCGTGCGGTCAATAGTTATAGTTTCAAAACCAAACAAATGAATTGAAGTTAATGCCAAAGGTTTGATACCATGAACTAGGTGTCATATGAAACGATTTACCAAGAGTCTTGCCACAACACAAATGTGTTTTTATGAGATCAATGTGCTATGTGAATCGATCAAAGAACATGTAAATCCAAATCACCAATGCATCATAAACTTGATCAAAAGAATATCACCACAGTCTTGTAAACGAATTCTCATTAATGAATAAGAATGTCAAAAGAATAATGATCTTGGAATCTTATCAATTGATAAACAAATTCATCAACACGATGAGCATAGAAAAAAGAGCGATCATAAAAATCCAGTAGCAATTTTAATGTGACTTCGCAAATCAAGTTTTCACGCTTTCATTCGTGAAAAGAAGAACAAAAGTAAGTGTGCACATAGTGCAAAAATAATAGTGTCATTTTATTGAAGAGATTGTGACAAAATCAAAGTTTTTATAACATTGGTGTAGGCAACTTATAAGGACAGTATGAAAAATGTGAATTGGCAGCCAACAATCTCACACTTTGCATACTGTGATTTTTATTTCTCCCAGTTCAACTCATTTTTCAGTGAGAACAACCAACATCACATAGTCACATGCATTTCTCTTTTATGCTATCTCCCCATTTTAGTTACAACTCCAATTTCCAAGGAAACGCATCAGCAACTGAATCACCAAACGTCCAAGAACTATGATTCAATTCTGGTAACTGAATCATAAATGAACAGTTAACAATGAGGTGAAAAACAGTAGCCCTTCAATCAAATTCCCAATTAATCAGCACCATTGGATTACACCCGCAGGGTCTTGCATTTATCCCATATGCCAACTGGCTGTGACCGAGCGCTAAACAGAAAGTGATTTCACGACTTCGCATTTTGGAATTCTTGGAATGAGACATCTTATCTCTCCCATGTCACGATCTCTGAAATGGGGCTTAGTAACGTGATAACTCCTCCCTTCATCCTTCGACAATGTGACCTTAGCTATGACCATGGGCCAAACATTAACGTTCTTTTCTTGTCAAATCAACGATCTAGAACTTTGGTGATCCGACGGTCTAGATCATTTCATGACTTTGCATGTTGTGAGTTTCTGTGTCATATTCCTTTGACTCCTCCAATGTGCAAGTCAGCGAAATTCCAATAGCTCACCATCTATCCTCTAGCTTCAACGACCAAGATTGTCATCGTGATTTCGCATTTCATGGAGTTGGAGGTTATCTCACCTCTATTCACCCGATTCACAAATTTTCAAAACTCCTCTTCTGCTACCACATGTCCTTCGGATCGAACATTCCCCCTACTTTCGGGACTTTGTAAGCCCACTTCACCTTGCACTTAAAGATCATGTTCATTCTTCTGGATCCAACGACGATTGGTACTCACACTCAGATCTGACGCCTGAGATCTGTTCTCCTCTTCTACGCGCTCCTTCTATCTAAATTCAAATATGACGACCATTGGGAATTTGGGATGGGTGATCCAATGATCACTTTTTCTCTTCACTATTGAGCTCACGCTTATGATCTTTCAATTTTCTCTTGTTCATCATTGTCGTTTTGATTTCTTATCTCGCCATCATTGACAACATGCATACTCTACCTTCTGTTTGTAAACATGCCAACAATCTCTCCCTTTGGCATTGATGGAAACCCCAACCCCTTGAAGAACCTTAAGAGATGGACTATCCCTTGAACATCCAACTATACCACTATAGTATCCTTACCATCACCACACTTTCTCCCCCTTTGACATCAATGTCAAAGAATAAACACGCTCCCCCTGATTTTTTGCAGTATATTTCGAAGGTATCAGATATGCAACAGGCACGTACTCCCCCTAGAAAATATGAACGAAAGGACCAAAGCGATATTCACCAGAAATATAACAGATATTCAATAATTAATCCCCTTGACAAGGTGAAAAGATTAGATGAAAGAAGATATAACCCCCAACTTCTGATGAAGATATCCAAAAGGAGTTGCTGCTAACGGTTTAATAAAGATGTCAACTATCTATTCTGTGGAAGGAATATAATTCAGTTGAACAACTCTGTTTGTAACCTACTCTCTGAGAAAATGATATTTGATTGGTATATGCTTAGTCTTGGAATGAAGAACAAGATTCTGGGAGACACTAATGGAACTGGTGTTATCACAATGAATTGAAATCGGATCAGTATAATTTACCTTCAAATCTGCAAGAGTTTGGATCATCCATAAAATCTGAGTGCAACAAGTAGCAACAACAATGTACTCTGCCTCTGTAGTTGACAAGTAAATAGATCCCTTCTTCTTAATAATCCATGATACTAACAAGTCACCCAAGAAGAATGCACCTCAACCGATGCTCTTTCTCTCATCCACACAATTTGCCCAATCAGCATCTGAATAAGGACTTAACTGGATATTCTAATTTCTAGGATACCAAAGACCACAAGTCATTGTGCCCTTCAAGTATTTGAATATCCATGTTACAACTACTAAATGACTTTGTTTAGGAGCAGACTGATAACGACCTACCATTCCAACAACTTGCATTATATCAGGACGGGATGTTGTGATGTACAAAATACTTCCTATCATTGATCAATATATCCTTTGATCAACATTAGGTGAAATGTCATATTTAATGAGCTTGCAACTGACCACCATGGGTTTACTAACAGGGGAAGAGTCTTCCATCTGTAACTTCTTCAACGTCTCTTTCAAATATTTTTCTTGAGCAATAAAAATTCCTGCAAAACACTGATTTACTTGTAAACCAAGAAAGTATGGCAGTTCTCCTATCATGGACATCTCAAACTCTGTTTGCATAGAGTTAGAAAACCACTGGACAGAGGAATCATTAGTACAACAAAAATTAATGTCATCTACATAAACCAAAGCAACTAGTAAATCATCACCTTCAGACTTAATGTAGAGATTGCTATCAACATTACCTTTCTTGAACCCTTTGTCTTGTAAAAAATTGTTCAGTCTATAATACCAAGATTGTGGTACTTTTTTTAGTCCATATAAAGCCTTCTTCAGCTTGCAGACATAATAAGGACTATCTGTCAATGAGAATCCTTTAGGTTTCTCCATATATACTTCTTCCTCTAGATCTCCATTAAGAAATGTCGACTTAACATCCATATGGTATACTTTAAAGTTCTTATGACATGAATATGCAAGTAACATTCTGATGGCTTCCAATCTTTCCACTGGTGCAAAGGTTTCATCAAAATCATGTCCTTCAACTTGTGCATACCCTTTATAGACCAATATGTCTTTATTCCTAACAACTTGTCCTTTTTCATTCATTTTATTCTTGAACACCCATTTGGAACCTATTACATTCTTATCTTCAGGTCTAGGAACAAGCTCCCAAGTCTTGTTCTTCTCAATCTAATCAAGATCTTCATTCATATCTCTAATCCAATCATCATGCGTGTTGGATTCGTCAAAATTTTTAGGTTCAATCATAGATAGAAAATCAACCTGAGATTTTTCTGAGTCTTTAGTCAATTTCCTTCTTTTCTGAACTCCTTTATTTATATCTCCAATTATCCAATTTTCAGGATGATTCTTTCTGACAATTCTGAGAGGTGGTTTTGTTTCTTTTTGTTGATTTGTGTCAGCTTGAGTATTTTTGTCTTCATCTGATTCAGATTATTCTCTTTTTGATCTTTGGACCTGTTCATCTTCAACTTCAACCATATCTTATGTGATTGGTTCAATACTGCTTACATTATGTACTGGGATTTCGTCATCAACTTTTATGTCAATACAATCAACTAATTTATGCAGCCTCTTATTGTAACATTTGTATCCTTTATTGTTTGTAGCATAACCTAAGAAGATACCTTCATCAGCCCTGTCATCATATTTTCCAATATTTTTATCATTATTCTTGATGTAACATTTACTCCCAAAGACATTAAAATGCTTGATTGAAGTAGGTCTTCCAAACCATAGTTCATAAGGATTCTTGTCACTGTGTGGCCTGAGATGAGCTTTGTTAAGGATATGAACAGTTGTATGGATTGCTTCCAGCCAATATGTCTGAGCAATATTCCTTTCATTCATCATTGATCTTGCCATCTATTGAACTGATCTATTCTTCCTCTCAACTACTCCATTTTGCTGTGGAGTCCTTGGAAATGTGTATTCTCATTTGATTCCATGTTTATCACATAACTCTTTGAAGTTCCATGAACCAAAATTTCCTCCTCTATCAAACCATACTGCCTTCAATCTTTGTCCTGTTTGATTCTCAGTCAGAGCCTTAAACACTTTGATTTTTTCAAATGCTTCAGATTTTTCCTTCAAAAAGGAAACCCATGTTAGTCTAGAATAATCATCAATAATCAACATAAAATAGTTTTCTTTTCATGTACTTTCTTTTCTTGATGGTCCACATAAATCCATATGTACTAACTAGAGAGGTTTCTATGTTGAAGGAAAGTTTTTAGATTTGAACTGTGTCTGAGTAAGCTTTCCTATTTGACAAGGTTTACAAACATAATCATATGGATTCGATATCTTTGGAAGATCTTTTACTGCTCCACTGTTTCTAAGCTTGATTATATGATCAAAATTTAGGTGTCCAAGTCTCCTATACCATAGCCAACTTTCATCATACTTGCTTAAGTGGCATTCTTCTTTTTCTTCTTTTAACACATAAACATTGTTTTCTGTTCTTATTCCTTTTGCAATCAGTTATCCTGAATTCACAGATTTTATTCTACAATATTTAGAAGTAAAAAGAAATTCACATCCTCAGTCACAGACTGGACTGACACTAAGCAGATTATGTTTCAGACAATCTACAAACAACACATCTTGATATTTTCCTTTTCCATTACTCAGACTTACCATTCCTTTACCTTTTATTTTTCCTGGTGCATCGTTTCCAAAAGTTACATTCCCTTATTTTCTTTCACTTAGAGTTAGAAACTTACTTTCATCTCCATTCATATGTTTGGAACATATACTGTCAATATACCAGGGATTATTTTGTCTTTGGGTTGATAACACTAATCCACACTTGTCATCTTCTTTCTTCTTCCAAACCTTGAAATTTTCAACAATGGGATTCAAATCTGGCTTATAATTCCTTAAGCGACAATCTACAGCTTTGTGTCCATAATTATGGCAGACATAATATTATGGTTCACTGAATAACAAATCATAACGATTGTTATGCTCATAAATGTTGTTATGTTTCACCTGTATCATTTTCCCAACCATCACATGAATTATAGTTTGTGGTTGTTTGTTACTTGGTTGTCTCGATCTTTGTTGTGGTAGATAATTATTCCTTGAGTATATTGATTGTTCATATCTAAATCTTAAAGAACAAGTTATAACTTTGTGTCCAAAGTTAGAACATAAAAAACAATATCCATAGAAAAATCCTTTGTACCTGGAAAAAGACTATCTTCTTTGAGCAGGTTGATTTCTTCCATGCTGATAATTTGTTTGATCTATAAATTCGGTTCTGGTACTTTTTCTTTCATTCCTTCTTGGTCGTTGATTTTCTTTCTTTGTTTCTACAAAGTGGTTGTTGTCAATGTTTGTAGATTTGAAAAACATGATGGATTATGTATTACTTGGATGATCACTACTTGATCCTTCTTCATATCCCAAGCCAACTTTCAACTTTGAATTCCTTTGTTGATTTGGAATGGAGGTTAAACCTTCTAATGCTTTAATACTTAACAGATTTTGGTGATACAATGCCTTAAACTTCTCCATCTCTTTTCTGGTTTTTACTATATCTTCTTCTAAGGCTTCACATCTCACTTTCTTCTCTGATAACTGTTGTTTCAGAATTTCTTCTATTTTCTTTGCCTCTTCTAACTCCACTTTTAGCAAGGCAAAATCTTCATCAGGTTTTTTACCATTCATTTTAAACCATATCAACAACTGTTTTTGTTTTCTCTTCTTAAATCTGAGTCTATCAATTTCTTCCAAAGCACTGATTAATTCACCTTCCATATCCACCACAGCTTCCTCGTCATCCATGTCACCTCATTTGTTTTCATCATCAAGATCTCGGATAGCCATAAGCATAAAATCATTCACTTTGTCTTCGCAGGATGAATCACTATCTATGTCTTCTGAGGAGTCGTCATTGTTTGCACACAAACTTTTCTTTTTACCATTTTTCTTAAATTTGTAATTCTTTTCATCATCAGAGTTATGGTCCCTTTTATGGTGAGAACACTTAGATGCAAAATGACCTATTTTACCACAGTGAAATCATTTGAAGGGAAAATTGCCTTGGTATTTGCCCTATCCTTTCTTTAATCTTCTCACAAATTTTGCCTCAATATCATCTAGTTCTGAATCAACATTCTTGTCTGCTTTAAAAGATGCTTCTCTAGTAATGGATTTATCTTTACTAATTCTCATTTCATATGCAGTTATATTTACTAGGAGTTGATCAATGGGCATAGTTTTAAGATCATTTAGTTCTTCTATTGCAGAAACTTTTGGATTAAATTTATCAAGAAAAGATCTTAAAATCTTCTAAACTAAAAATGATTCTTCAATCTTCTCACCAAGACCTTTCATGGCATTCACAAGTTCTTCAACTCTTAAAAAATACTTGCTAATTGTTTCATCTTCATTCATCTTTAGTTGTTCAAATTTCAATATATATGTTTGAAGTTTGGAATCTTTTACTTTCTCATTTCCTTCATAACTGCTAATAAGTTTATCCCACATTTATTTGGTAGATTCAAGATGCATCACCTTTACAAACTCATCTTCAATAAGTCCATTCAAGATAGCATTCATTGTCTTTGCATTGAAACTAAATTCTAACTTATCATCTTTAGAAGCTAGCACAACCGACTTTATATATCTAGTTTCTACTACATCCCAAACATCAACACCTAAGGTGATTATGTATGTTCTTAGTCTAACCTTCCAGAAGGAAAAATGTGTTCCATCAAACAAAGGAGGCTTATTGGTTGAAGTCCCTTCATGAATTTTCATGTTTAAGCTTACATATCTACCTTTAAATAAAATGAACCCTCTCTGATACCAATTGTTGAAATTACTAAGACAACTGAGGGGGGGGGTGAATCAATTGTTACTATGCTTAAACAATTTATGACTATTCAAACTATTTTTAATCTCTTCCAAGTGACCATCAATATTATACAAGATATGAACAACATAAATAAACAACATCAGTCACATATAAGATATACACAAAGACAAATTTTCACAAGGAAACCCATAAAGGGAGAAAACCTCTTCTTCTTCGAATGATAGACAGTCTTTTAAGTTCTGTACATCATCTATCTTTGAGCACCAACTCAAAATGAGGCTACCACCTCAGTTTTACAAGCTGCAACTTGCTGAGAGCACCAACTCTCTGGTTTCTCTAGCACCCACTAGAAGGAAGAACCAACTCCCTGAGTGTTCCAACACCAACTGGATGGAAGCACCTACTTCCACTTATACAAGCACCAACTTACATACAGAAAACTCTGTGTTTTCCCAAGGACTACCCTGCCACCCTATTTTCTAGCCACAACTAGATGAAAGCTTCAACTTCCAGTATTCAAGCACCATCTTGAATAACAGAGGACTACAGTCCTCCCTAGAACCACACTACCTCCCTAATTATAAATAAATGATTGAATAAAAAACAATATAGATATATCAATTCTTACCACTTCTTCTATGTTCTGCACTTCTTCTCTACTTCATTATTCTTCTGCTCTTTTCATACTTGACTTGACTTGTTGTCTCTTTCTATCTATTCTTTCTTTGTTCCTCTCAAGATCTTTGATATGTGTTCATTCTTCTCTCTTCACTTTTTATGTTATGTTCAACTTCTATTTCTCATCTCTGAGTTTGATCTCACACTGTGCGTACTATGATTTTTCTTTCTCCTAGTTCAACTGACTTTTCAGTGAGAACAACCAACATCACACAGTCACGTGCATTTCTCTTTTATGATATCTCCTCGATTCAGTTACACCTCCAATTTCTAAGGAAATGCATCAACAATTGAATCGCCAAATTTCCAAGAACTATGATTCAACTATGCTAACTGAATCGTAACTGAACAATTAACAATGAGGTAAAAAACAATAGCCCTTCGATCAAATTCCCAATTAATCAGCACCACTAAAATGTGACCGAGCACTAAACATAAAGTGATATTGTGACTTCACGTTTCAGAATTCTTGTAATGAGACATCTCGACTCTCCCATGTTGCGATCTCTTAAATGGGGCTTAGCAACATGCTAGCTCCTCCCTTCATGCTTCGACGATGTGACCTTGGCTATGACCACAAGCCAAACATTTACATGCTTTCCTTGTCATATCAACGGTCCATAAATTTGGTGATCCGACGGTCTAGATCATTTCGTGACTTCGCATGTTGCGAGTTCCTGTGTCATATTCCTTTGACTCCTCCAATGTGCAAGTCAGCGAAATGCCAATCACTCGCCATGTGTCCTCTGGCTTCAACGACCAGGACTTTCATCACAATTTTGCATTTCGTGGAGTTGGAGGTTAGCTCGCCTCTATTCACTTGATTCATGAATTTGTGAAAATCCTCATCTGCTACCCCGTGCCCTTCGAATCGAACGATCCCCCTGCTTTTGGGACTTTGTAAGCCCGCTTCACCTTGCACTTAAAGATCATTCTCGTTCTTCTGGATCTAACGATGGTTGGTCCTCACACTCAGATATGATGCCTGAGATATGCTATCCTCTTCTACACGCTCCTCCTGTCTAAATTCAAATCTAACGACCATTGGGAATTCAGGATGGGTGATCCAACGATCACTGTTTCTCTTCACTGTTGAGATTACACTTCTGATCTTGCTACTTTCTCTTGTTCATCATTGTCGTGCTGATTTTTGATTTTGCCATCAATGACAACATGCATACTCTGCCTTTTGTTTGTAAACATGCCAACATTCTCTTCTTGGTGGATGGTCATGGTTTGTGTTTATATCATGATTTTAGTGCTACTTTCATGTCTTTCTTGATGGATCAATCTCTCGACACACAAGTGTTTGCTTCTTCATGTGTTATCTTCTCGATGAAGCATCATAGTGACTAGGTGTGTTGATATCATGATGTTGGTTTGTTACTAGGAGGGGTGTTAATACCATGATGTAGGTTTGTTACTAGGATGGGGTGTTCCACATGATTCTTATGTTGGATGTATGATGGGGGGAATAATTGTTGGTTGGATGGAGTTAGCATTTTATTTTTTTTCATTAACTTATGATGTGGTTGTAGTGTGGTGATACATATTTCCTTGGTGTGATGTTCTTAGGTGATATAAAATTGTGATATTAGACATGACTTAGGGGGAAATGTGTTTGATGATGTCATTACCATTGTTGATGTATTTTTTCCTAAGTTTGAGTTAGAAGGGTGGTACTACATATATTTTAGTGTTCTAGCTTTTTTCTAAGTAGATGATGCATTGTGATGTAATAATCCCTTGGTGGTGCTCCCTAGGTTGGGATTTATGTTTTGTTGGTATCATAGTGGGGGGTTTTTGTTAGGGAAAACATATTTTATTTTCCTGGAAAAAAACAAATAAATAACTGATCATTATTAGGTTTTCCTATGGCATAGTATTCATGGAAAAACCTAATGGAAAATAACAACTGGGAAGGAAAAGTGGAAGGTAAAGTCATAGTAGACAATTTTAAAATATTGGGAAAGTCATGAGATCTAGGAAGTGAACCCTGTGAATGTCGTTAAATGCGTATTTTGTAATGATTTCTGCATCCTCTTGTAGTTGCTTTGGAAGTTAGGTTTTTTTCCCCTTTTCCAATTTGTCATTTACTTATCCCTTTATGAAATAATGACTAGGTCACATAATCAATTCCTTATTAAATGTCCCTTGTCAAAGGTGTACTTAGAAATTTGTGCCCCCAACTAGGGCCTACTTTTGATCTTTATGAATATTATTTAATAAACTTTTATCCTAAATAAATAAATGCTAGCTTCCATATATAATCATGACTGCATTTTAATTTTTTGATCTTGATAATTGATATTCTAGCCATGAAAACCATTCTCAAGTCATTATTCATGCTTTTATATTTCCAATGAGATCTTTTTTTCAAAATTTGGATACATGTATATCGAGTTATGATTTCTGGAAGTCAAGTTTCCAAACCAATCCAAGTTTATTCCCATAGAACATATTCAAATGTTCTTTGATTTTTTCAGAAAAATATTGCAAGATTCAGCCCTAAAAATACAACCAATATGTTCTTCGCCTTCTTATCTTTCTGATGATCTCTTTTTTACCCAATATCGACACTGGGAGCTCAAGATATGGCCCTTGAAATATGGAGACTTAGCCATCGTCGATTAGTTTCCTTGTGCAATCTGAGTTATTGATTAAAATTCGCCCTATTATCCCACATGCATTTTGGGAGGGTAGATTGAGCTCTTTATAAAGAAGAGTGCTTCCTTATTGGTATAGAGTGTGGTAGAAGAGATTGAGACATGTAAAACGTATCTATCTTGTTTTTAGTGTAATTTTTGGTTGCCATATCGCCACCTAGTAACCTTTCCATGTCATTGCTTAGTCACCACTAGCCAACCATACTTTCCAAGTGTCCAACTAGGATAAATCCACATGTCATGATTTAGTTGGGTGTGACACATGTCAGCCTGTGGTTTTATGAAAGGTGTCTTGGGATGTGTGCAAGGGGATGGGGAAAAAAACTTAGGATAGATAAAACATATTTGGAGGAAAACAAGTGTGGAGGTACAGAGGAGGCCACCTCTGCATCTTGCATGGAAAAACGGGTGTGGGGGTGGAGGGATAGGGGTGATGAAGGGGTGAGTGGAGATAGGAATGTAGAGAGGAGGTTGAGGGGTGTGAGCATAGAGGAGGTCCACATAGATGCAAAAATTTCTAGTGGGGAGGATTTGGAGGTGGGAAAGAGAGGAATATAGAATGCAGGGGAGAGTAAGGGAATGCAAAGGAATGTGGAAGAGTGGGATGTGGAAGAAAAGGAATGTGGAGAAAATGGATGTGGAGGGAAAGGAGAATGTGGAGTGTGGATGACATGGAAGAGTGGGATGTGGAAAACCTATGGATAACACCTCCAAAGAAAATTGACCTTACCCTTTTGATAACTTAACATTTGTAATGCTCTCAACACCACTCCCAAAATTGACGTTTTGGACTAAATTGAGATATATTTAGTGTAATACCTTCAATTTAGATTTTATGAAATGATGTATGAAGCTAATATAAAGGGATATCTAGTGAGAGGGTGTATGTCCCCATGATCTGATTCATTTTTATCTCTCTGTGTTGATACAAAGACTTATCATCCCCTGGTGACTTTGCGTAAAGGAGGAGAATTGTATCGTTGAAGAAATTTCTGGGTTTTCATGATCGACATGTAAGGATACAAGTTGTTTTCACTTAACTAGTCCCAATAAATAAGCCTAAAGTGATCTAGAAAGAAATTTGAGAAAACTTGTAGAAGTTCGTCAAATGAAAGTCGTTTATTTTATGGCTCAGAATAGATCACTAATAATTTTTTGTATCCATTTGATGACTCAAAGGTAAAAATGAACTATGGAAATGGATATGGAAAGAAAAGTATGAAACAAACATAGAAGAAGATGATATTTATATTAGGATGGATGGTAACAGTACAAGCTTCATGATCTGGAACAATTCCTAGAAAAAAAGAGGCATAGTACAATAACACTATTTATGGAAATTTTTCTCAGTTCATTTGGCCTTATTCTAGGGGGCCCTCTAGCAGTAGATGCATGAAATAGCACTTCATCAATCCCTACAGGAAGCCAATGTTTCTTTCACTCAATATAAATGGAATCGTATCTACCATTACCGGATGCAAGATGAGAACATGACAAGGACTAAACATATGATATACCTCAATAAATTATCACATAACAAACCCTGCATTAATAAATAATCACATAATAATTCATAAACATTAAACATAACTAGAATTGATGGCTATATAAACTATGTTGAAAGGAGAAATCACACCTAATCTAATGAACTAGTCGGCAGTACATTTGGAATGGTTTCCCCCACGTGTTTCTCTTCAATTGTATGACCCTTTGTTAGTCTTGATCTTCCCTCAATCGACAGAGAAAGATCTTAAAGGACTTGCCAAAATCATTCAACCTCCATAAATATCTACAAAATCAATACAAGTCATATTTGTAGTGCATTATTTACTCTAAGATGCATTTTTATGAGAGTGTCAGAACATACCTGAATGAGCTCCTCTTATTTTCAAGAATAATTTATTGGAGCCACACATCTAATATTTGATCAAACTGCCTCCCTTGATTTGAAGTAGCAGCAATAAAGTCAACATTGACTATGTTGTTGCTCCATTGGATTGATGAAGGTTTGCTCTGAGATTAAATGGCTCTAATAAATTATTCTCTACTGAATAGGGCCAACCACGTTAAGGAGGAAGCTCTTATGGCCCGTCCCCACCCCCCCTCACATCACTCTCAATTCCCCAATACCCAACATATAAATCTTTTGAAATATTTATAGCAAAACAAACCATATATACATACAAATATTCACAATTGTTTACAATGAAATAAAATGTTTCCTTGATCCATTTGGAGTGAGCTCAATTCTCCTAAGAGAAAAGTAACAACTATTACATAACATCATACACTACTCTAAAGAACTTTACATCTAAAAACAAGAGAACGGAAATTGATGTGAAAAGAGACTTTATTATATTCCATCATATGACTTGGTTGGACTATAAAAATGCACTTGTAAACATCATAGAACTCATCCCACTTTGATATATAAGTGAAAACATGTTATTTTTCCAAAATTTAATCATAAACTCACTCAAAATACTAAAATGAATGCTTTGGAAAATGAATGATTTAATCTAAAATCATATTTAATCTTGAAAATGGTCTTAATGTAAGGCTGTAGGAAAGAGCAATATGGTGAAAAGTGAAGTAAAAGGTTGGTAAAAGAATGACATTTTGGCGACCCAACAAGTAAAAAAAAGTATTTCATTGAAAATAGATTTTATATTAAATAGTTATTAAAATATTCATGTACAACATCATTTATTACTTTTAGTTAGCCTCTTCTTCTTAGCTCTATAGTTCCTAAGAATTTCATCAATATCTATGTCTTTGTTCTCTGGGTGCTCTTCAAAATATCATTGTGATTGTTTCCTCTCATGCAGAGGATGCCTAGTCGCGCGGTACTCACGGGGTA
This sequence comes from Picea sitchensis, assembly GCA_010110895.2. Taxonomy (NCBI): domain Eukaryota; kingdom Viridiplantae; phylum Streptophyta; class Pinopsida; order Pinales; family Pinaceae; genus Picea; species Picea sitchensis. The sequence continues at coordinate 42,989 of SNQJ01S0040613.1, read as the reverse complement.
ATGGAGGCCATTGTGATGAGGCATTTCCTACAAAAGAAAAAAATATAAAATTTAGATGGACGGTTTTTAAATGTCATTGAACTAGTTCAGTAATATTAAAAAAAACACCTGTAATGTCATTATTTACCTAGTGCACTGGTTGACACTATTGGAATGGTTGTCCCTGCGTTCTCCTCTTCAACTGTATGACCGTCAATTACAACATTCTCTTCCATTGAGACCACAAACTTTATAAGGACAATCATAAATGTATAAGTAAAAAAGAATATAAGTACAAAATGTATAACTACAAAATTATTAAGTATATGATTAAAATACAACCATATTACTATCATGTGTCTCGATCATAGCACCATCGTGGGGTTGCACCCCAATGGAAAGGGACTGCACGAGAGAACCATATTCTGGTTGCAAACAACTATCAACACACTGCTCTCCAATACTAGTGGGATGGTTGACAATGTTGCTTCCCTGAATAAAACAAAGTTGTAACACATTAAATTTATCGATGATATCAAACATGAATGTATTATATTAATAATAAAGGTTAATGTGGATTGAATTTTATTTACCTTATCCTGCAAAGTGGTTCTTGGTAACTGCCCCAAGCTTTTCCGGTGTTCAACTACAACTTTATAGTCGTACTTGTAACAAAATTGGAGGTCTTCCTCCGTGTTTTCAGTACCTAACTCATCACCCTGCATTGCGTAAGAGTATGTATTTTTAATTTTATCGGCTTCAATTACCTAAAAGTTTGAACGAGATACAAATAATATATTTGGGTACTTACAATTCATCACTGCAACTTCAAGTAATTGCCTTGACCTAGCCTGCACTGGCCACATTTGGAAAGCCTTGCTTTTGTTTCCTTTGAAGTGTCAGTCAACCTATCATCAAAAGTTTCAAGTATGTTAATATATACCACACTTTTATTTAGATCTAAAAAAATTGAAGGTATTGAATTGAAATTGTAATTTACCTTCTAGGACCAGAGGGTGTTTTTCCTTCATCTGCCATTTTCTTCTCTTTTGCATCCTCAATGAGGGCCTTCCACTCCCTCTCTTGAATCATCAGAGGACACTCATACCTATCATTTTGTTTCAAGTTCTTCCTATACATTTCTTGTGTATATTTTAAATATTGGCTAGCTGCAGAGGTGGCCAAGGTCTTATTAAATGTGCCTACACCAAAAAGGATTTCAAGATAATCCATCAATTCTTTTTTGAGGTTGGAATTATGGGAGTTCCACCTCTCTTGTATGGTGGGCCCAAAAATTAGCAACACCTTGTTCTCCAAGGACCTATAAAAATCATTGTTCCCTACATGCAAAAAGATTATATATGATTATTAATTTAAAAAAAAAAAATTATATGATTTATATTTGTCTACATAGAGAACATGAAAGAATTAAAATTTTAAAAATTACCTGGGACTTTAACTTGCTTTAATGGAAGCCCTTCCTAGTTGACCATAAATGTGCCCTTAAGGGTCCCCATGCTTGTCACACATCTTGGTTTAGGAAAACCAACCATATAGTTGGCCAAAACATTATCCTCATCTTTGTCACCAACTCTAGAGCCTACATGTGTGGCCGCTTCCTGGGGTGCGTGTTGTGGCTCCCACCTAATGGTGTGGAAGGTGGAGATATGAATAGTCGTGTCTTAACAGGTAGATGAGGGCTTGCGTTGGGACCCTATGGAATCTGTTCAATGCCACTACTACCGACACCATGCATGTCGGGGTTAACATGATCCAAAAATATCTATATAAGAAAGAAAATATTTTTTTGTTTAGATAATGTAAAAGTTAAAAATCAAGATTTCATAATTAATCTTATGACATAAAAATAAAACCAATTGAAATTATGGTTATTAAATTATATGTGTTAATCCTTGTCATACATTCTCTAATCCTTTCTTCGACCTTAGGAGTTTGATCTAGAATATTTGACAAGTGAGTTAGTAACATGTTTTCTTTATTGATCTTTTTTTTTAGTTAAAACCATAGGGTCGGGGGATTCATAAAAATCCTTTTCGTCGAGCGAATCATCATCAACATCATGTCCTGCTGACTACATATTCAACAAAATAAATGATAATTTAGTTATGTAAAAAAAAAAAAAATTGATCGCCACATAAATAAAATGCACATTAAATGCAAATTCGAAAATTGTTGTTCATTTACCTGTTCTGAGGTTGCTTTTGATTTACCACGATGAGCTTGACACATTACAGTAAAATTAGAACCGTGATCATTATCATGAGAAATAAATTCAAATGTATGAGAAATCCTCCCTCTTTATTGACATCCAGGGAGGAATGTTATTGTTGATAACAAAAATAGGACACACTAAGTAATGTGGTTGAATCTCTCCAAATGGATTAACACCGTAAAGAACATGGAGAACATCATAAAATATAAGAGTCATTGCTTACAGGTTAGGTAAATTAGTATATGTACTGCCCCAATAATAGTAACGTCTGTATCTATTCGATTCAAATAGTAATCAATCAATAACTCTTCCCATGTAGCTATTGATTTTATTACACATACGAATACATGGTTTCCATCACGCCCCTCAAATACGCAGTTGGGTTGCTTATTTGTGGTCGGGGGTCATGTAATATTTATAAACCCTAGAATATTCCCCATTTCTTTTGGCCTTTCATCAATATAGATATTTTCTCCTTTATTTTGATCATTGTCTTTTAGTTGTATATAATTTGCAACCAAGCCATATCTTCGCATACTTTTTGTATATTGGACTATTCATATCCAATATTTGTAGATATAACAGGGTCTGACATACTACATAAATTCATTTAATTCGTCGTAATAGACATTTATGCCATCCATAGAAAATAGCCCCAAACCATGTAATGACGATGGAGCAGTCTGGTATATCCTTTCGTTTACACAAAAATCATTGTTTTTTTCAGGAAGATCCTTGGGTATCCATCATTTAACTATATTTTTGTACCTAAAGGGCACCTTGATGTCTTGTATTCTCTCATGATCATAATAGCATCATCCTCCTTTCCCAATAAAAAATTCCATGCATCTATGGAATTTTCTTCTGATCATCTCACCTCTAGTTGATCTCCGCCAGTTAGACCTACTAGGTGTCTCACTTTCCTCTATTCTACCTGAACTTCCCTCACTTAATGAAGATAGATATGGAAAATACATGTTTTCTTGTACGTCCTATAACACCATTAATGATAGAAATAGTCAGTCAATCAAGATGTAATACTAGTTCATTACTAGTATCTTGTTGGTATCACAGTAAGCTCATAATGATTACCATAGTGTTACTCTTTCACACTTGTATTATTCTCTATTACTATTGGTATACTATCTAGGCATTATAGGGGCATGTTTGGAGTCAAATGATACTTTCAAACAAGTGGCAGTAATATGAAATGATGCTAGTTGGAAGACCCCATAACTGATGCCATTAGACACAGACTCAATCCTAAGGACAACTAAGGAGAATAAACAACACACGCTAATTAATCTAGGAGTCACCTAATATATAACAATATTGGAAACCCAACCATAGGCACAAAGGCCACCCCTGAGGTTGAAATTATTTAGGGTTTAACATTGATATTGAATACAATAAGACATAATTTACTGCTATAATTATTGTTTTCATGAAGTGACTTTCAGATCTAGTTTATGCATGATAAGATTTCCTTAGAATGTTGAAACATGTGGCATAAGCTTGATATTTTTTCTCTTGAATTTCCTAGTGGATTAGGGTTGTTAAGAAGTGAAATATAATCTACTATTTATATTGTTTTATTATATTTCATATCATCCATAAGAATGTAAATTCTCAGGGACTATATTTGGGAAACTCTAGGAAAGAGGTAAAATTTATGAAGTTGCATTAAAGCTTGAATTTTGGAAATTTCTACAGCTACTCTAATAATGAGCCCTCTTTCCACTGCCCAGAATAGTGTGCAACTCTTTAAGTGGGTACTTTCTTGCTACTAGGAATGGGGAGGTTTAATGCCAAGAATAACCTGATAGTGGTGTAACCTCATTGTTTTCAAAATTCTGTCAGAAATCTGCAGCAAGTTTGCTGCCAAATTTGGTCCAAAAATAGTAGTGTAATTTCTCTTCCAATGTACCATACTCATATGCCAAAATTAGGAGTTAAATCCATCCTTCAAAGGGTGTCATACTATATTCCAATAATAGGATATAACCCCTCTCTAATGTAATGTGCCCTCCATGAGTCAAAGATGAAATAGGAGTGTAACTCCTAGTGAATGCACCCTCATTACTCAACCAAGATAATTAGTCAATGTGCAATTGTTGAATGAGGCACCCTCTATCATGCACACACATGTTAAGCATAATAAACTGAACCTAATTCATTTCTTTTAATAAGAATAGAAATCTACAAGCTCGTGTCCACCTGTGGTAATTAGCACATATGCAAGGGAAAACTTGGCATGAAAGGAAACCCCCAACTTGGCCATCAACTAAACTATTGCAGAGCTAGAAAGAGGACAAAATCATTGTTTTGTTGGAGGTTTTCCCTATCACACAAGTAGAAATGCCACAATATTGAGTAACCATTGGAAAATATCTCAAGAAAGGATGTTTAAAAGAAGGAGCAACAACACATCTCTTTTCATGATGGCACACAAATTAGGGAAGAATTTTGGATAGCTACAAGTTTATTTTAGAAGAATTTCTGAAGGAAAATTTCTTTCTAAAAGAGAATGTAATTTTTTGGACATGTAGCAATCCGTTATAGGCCCTTGCAAAAAAAAATACAAATTCCAATGCAAAGTGACATTGGCAGATCGATAGGCACAAATCCCAAGGCAACCAATGTGCAATTTTTTCCATTCCATTCAAGAGTCAGTGGCTTCCATTTCTTGTATATATTGTTGAACCCTAGTAAGAAGTCTAATGATCACAATTTCAATGTCTAGAAACAATGTATGCTTACCAGATTCCAATGCAATGGATTGTTAGGATTGGTTATAGGAAAGGGTAGGAGAAACTTTGATGATGAGAATGGGCAAGAAGTCGTTCACTCGAAGAATAGAGAGGTTATGATGTTAATAAAGAATAGTGTTTCTAATGACGATGGAAGAGGGTGATTCAATCTCAAACAACTTGTGGAAATTGAAAAGGCATCCATGGTCAATTGTTATCAATTGCTAGAGATGTATATAAGATAAGATAATGTTATTAATGTCCAACAAATGACCACAAAAGTAGGTCAATGGGACTAAAAGATACATCCAATGCCAATACAATGTGGGAGCGTAGAAGAAACTCCTAGATAATGTTGAAAGATAGAAAGTGAAAGAAAAAGTATAGAGTACAAAGGAGGAAGATTTGGTAGTGATATTACCTTGAAGAGTTTATCTCTATTGGCCCTTGACCAAGTTTTGGGAGATCCTTGGTCAAGTTTGACCTATTTTGGGACTTCGAAAACCTATCGAAGATGGAGCGGAAGACGAAGCAGAGATCGTGGGATATCAGCTCCTTTTTGGGTCCTTTTGGGGGATTTTGGAATATGTAACGATAATGGGATGTCGGCCCATGGTTTTACCCATGTTTAGGCCTATTTAATATGTATAAATAGAAAGCTAGGCAATGTAGGAAGTAGTTGAATAGTGCGCAAGAGTTGTGCAAGTTGGCTAACTGCTAAGAGTTGGATCTATGTGATCAAGAAGTCTAAGGCTTCATGCATACTATGTGAGACTTGCAGGGCTAAGTGCAAGTCATTGTAAGAGACTGTGAAGTCTTTGTGTTGTAATGCAAGGAAGGAGGACCTAGCAAGCTGCACAGATCTCTTGTCATATGCAGAGTAAGGTTTTTGTGGCTCTATGCATGTAGATGATTAATTGGATCTAATAAAGTAGAAGAGTTGGTGGACGTATCCCCAGGGTGCGAGTGAACCACGTAAATATTGATTTATCATGATCTGTGCGATGTTCTGATGTGTTTATGTGTTATTTGCTAAGTGCTTTGGAATAGATAGATAGATTTGTTTATGCTTTGTGCTTATGATGAATCTAGATGATAGATTTGACTCCTTTGAACTTGCTTAGTGTTTGAATCTACTAGATCTGATCTAATCCCTTATGGCAAGTTCTTATATACATTATATCTAGGTGAATGTTGTGATGCTCTGTTTTATCCGCGAAGTAGATATTGGTTAAATAGTAATGAACTGATGGTGCCAAGTGCTCTATTAAGTATTTTAATCACATATCTATGTCCCTCCTAAGGTTGCATACACCTAAGTCCTACAACCACCCCTGTCTCTACCTCAGATGAGACTTCATTTGCTTCGCAGGTGTTTTCGAAAGGGTCGGTAGTTAGGTTTTTGTCGGTGCATTGTTGTAGCGTTAAACCCTGGTTCTTCCCCTGTGCCAACAAATGGTTCTGTTGTTGGGACCTGAAACTTTCATTGTTGGGAACTGAGGAAGAAGAAGCTCTGTGCAAAGATCTGACCTGAAATTATGAAATCTCTCTGCGTAGATCTGTTTCTCTAGTGCACATTACTCTATTAGTTTGACAAGCTCTGTGCTAAGGAAAAGAAGTCTGATCTGAAGAAAAGAGGTAAGATTTGGAAGCTTTGTGCTCTGTAGAAGTAAGATAAGTAGAAATTTGTGTTTAAACAATATGGATCTAGGTATGTTTTATAGATTCTATCCTGGCTTGAAAACTAGGGTATTAATAGATGAAAGAAGATTTGATATGAGTAGATCTGATAAAAATAGTCAAATATATGTTATACCTATGTATAGAAAGAATGTTTGGATTAATAAGTGTATGCAGGATCCTAGAAAGAATTTTTTGCAGGTTAGCTACCATGATCCTAGTGCGCAGTACAGGAAAGGCAGAGGAATGATTTAAAAGAAAGAGAGGATTAACCCTCTGTTACAGTTGCAGAAAATTGAGACATCTTGCTAAGGAATGCCCTGGGAGAAGACCTAGTTGTCTTTGTTGCAAAGCTATGGACCATGAAGTATTGGATTGCCCTAGAATGATTGCTAAGCTTGAAGAAATGAACATGAGACAAGAAAACCCTAAGGCAAATCCAAAATCTAATATTATGACAGAATCCCAGAAAGAATTAGAGAAAGTATTGCTACAAATGAAAGAAACCCGAAATGACCACCGACATGTCATATTATCAGAGATAGTCAAAGAAAAATAATGCCTTGAAGAAAGAATAGGAGACTTCGACATTGACTGTGTTCCAGATGAAGAAACACAGGTGAATATCATGACATAGAGAACTTGGGAAGCTATAGGGAGGCCTGCTATGATTCCTTCCTTAGGAGGAATAGGACTATTCAAAGGAAAGCCGATAAACCTATGTGGAAAGCTTACCCAGATACCTATGAATGTCAATGGAACTTCAACAGAAGAAGATTTTGAGATTATTAAATTTATTGAGAAAAATGCCCCATTTACCATGCTACTAGGAAAACCTTGGATTGAAAGAGATCAGGTCAGAAGGAAAGAAGAAGAGGAAGTTTTAGAGCCGAAGAAGCAAGAGTTAAAAAAATTCATGACTAGAAAGATTGCACACTTGATTGAAGAACATAAGAACATATAAAATCCATTTAACACTAGAGACCTGGATGTCGAAGTTGCAAGAACACTAGAAGAACCACTGAATATTGAAGTACCTATTCCAGATAAATAAGAAGGATCACCCTCAAATCTTAGGAAAGAATATCAACAACGCGAAGTACCTATTCCAAAAGAAGATAAGAATCAGAACGGAAAAAGGCATAGCAAGACAAAGTTCATTGGGAAGAAGACTAGAAAGCTAAGAAAGAAGCAAGCTAAGATCAACAAGTTGTAGAAGGTTCAAGAGGAAACCTCGTAGAAGAAAAATTTTCAAAATTGGAGCTTCGCCGAGATATCAGAACAACGACACATGGCACTTCACCATGGTGAAGAAATATAGTTGTTGGGGACATTATAACCATTAGACCAATGATCTAAACGGGCATAAAGATATTTATGGACAAACAACTCACCATCTGACCATTGGGACCACGCCATAACAGACAGAACAGAGTTAATAAAGGCTTCATATCCATTACAAGCTACCCATTGTGGAGTTACCTATTTATCCCATCGCGCCATGCACTGAGGACACTTTTTTCCAACTGAAAATTTGAGCCCGCAGACTAAGTTGATTTTTCACAGTGATAATTGCACTCTTTATGTCTATCCTATTACAGTGTCTAAGTTACTCCTCAAACCCGAGATTGTTAACCCCGAGTGTGTATGTTGGACAAGGTGAGTGCTACCGAGAAGAATTTTGAAGAAGTTTTGATCGACCTCATGAATGAAAGAGTCATGTCGATTTCTATAGGTGTACACGCATCATTGATGAGAGGACTTCTAGCCTCTCCATCCACTACTCGTAAAGCTGGACCATCCTGACCATCTGATGAAAAGTGAACCAAGCACATGGATGATCTATCAAATGCTAAATTGATCCCGACCATATCACCCCTCTATATTCCACCCCTGAGTAGTGCAGTAAATTGAGACAGTGTGCCCAGGGATTTAGAATACACCTTGGTTATGGCATACCTCCCGAAGGGGATACGCACAGTTCGAGCAGACCAAGATAAGATTGCAGCATTGAAGTTTAGTGACTCCAACCTTGGAGATCGCAAAGTCTATAACATGCTCACCCCACATAAGTGTCTGACCCAGACTAAGGGGGAAGAATTTGAAGATAATCCTCCAGTCGTGGACTATGAACCTCTTGCAGTCCACCCTACTCAATGTCATGAATATTCCTCACTTCGGTCGACACCAGGAGGTAAATGCATGTGTCAAGTTGTTGTTGTCTTGTTACCATGGAGGTTATTTGTGGCTAAACCATCATATAACACTTTATTTGATGTTGATCAATCAGATCACAGGGTTGAGTATGCAAGGACTCGATCCACAGGAGTTTTACCCTGGAAAATCCATGGATCGTGCTCTAGCACAATGGATCAAGGACACTTATGGCGATGTCGAGAAGGGCACGCAAGGTTACAAAGTATCTTCTATCCAAATTGGTGCAGTGCACCTTGCTTATTAGTTTATTACAGGGAAGTTAGTCCGAAAGAACCAACCCACCCAAGTCATTGGTTTTGTAGTCGACCTCGCAGGCAAGTGCGCGGAAGGCCTTCAGATGAACTAGGTGAACTAACTGGTGAAACAATTGGAACTAGAATGTAGAGAAGCACAAGATCAAGGATATGAATTTCATTTCATATGGTTTTTCTACTGATAGATTTTATTTCCTGGGAGATGTCGGAAGGTATGACATTCCCAGACATCGATCCTTTTGAACCATTGGCCGTGAAGTTTAGTACATTGTGGTACTCAAGTGACATGAATAAACAGTGGCAGTCAAATGTTGTTTTTAATACCTACTACAATCAACTAAAGGTAGACATACAGTCCGAGCCTCACATGACTCTAAACACTCTACACCGATTCAAGCCTATGATGAAGTTCAGTGCAGATCAAAATTTTACTTACATCACGGCGTGCGTTGACGAACACAAGCAACAACTTTAGTCCTACTACAAGATGACAAAGGAGGACTTGGAGGAGATCACCAAGGACTGGTTGGCGGACCTCCTTGTTTTAGTAGATCTTGCAGAGATATCCGACATCGACATCCCAGAAAAAAATGCAGGATACACCCGAACCTAGCAGGGCAAAGAAAAATGAAGAGGTCCAAGAATTAGACATCGCATCTGTGAAGAGTGCATCCATCTCACCAGAGCAAGGAGGTGATGGCGAAGAGTTAGGTGACAAAGAAGTTGAAAAAAATCAAGGAGACGAGTTTGATCCCCTGAAGAAGAGAAAAGGTTTTCCTCCGAAACCTTCCTCCTGAAAGAAAGCGAAGGCCACCATGACCAAGATCCAGACCGTCCTCACCTCCAATGACTTCAACTTCCTCATAGCAGCCCTACAAGATGCTTTGATGGAAATAGCAGAGAAACAAGAAGAAAATCAAGAGGAGATGTATGATCGAATTGAGACTGAACTCCGAGGGGTACAACAAGCCCTACAGTCCAGCCGCACAGTCTCCACTGCATTGAGAGAGCCAGAATTGGGAGATGAGCCAGCTCAACTCCACCGCTTAGACGATACAGTTGAAGCTCGCCTTCGACGAGCACAAGAAGAAACAATGCAAGCCACCCAGGCTTTGATACAAGTACAAGGGGTACTAGTAGAGCAACGCAGTGCTGCAGAATGGGAAAATCTTGCTCTCCAAGCAAAGTTTGATGAAGAAAAATCACAACTATAGCAAGAAAAGGAACAGTTGCTCACAGAGAAACTCAAAGTAAAGGAAATGGTCAGTAGAGAACTTCTCTCTGTGACAGTCGTACAAGTAAAGGCCGAAGATCAAGCTCCACAACAAGTAGCGCAACTTGAAGAAGTGATCTAGCAGCTACAACAACGCATCGCAGACTTGGAACTACACATAGTACCTGAGACCCCACAAGATGTAAGATACCAAAGGGAAGCAACCGCCAAGAGCATAGTTCAAAGGCTAAAGGCTCTTACCTTGGAATGTAAGAAACTCACTGATCGCAGTGCTCAGACCTATGAACAACTCATGGAGAAACCAAAACTGAAGGCACTGGAATTGCAGTTCCAAGAGGTGAAGTATCAAGCCGAAAAGATATAGGCGCGTATGAAATCCCTATTAGTTGTGTAAAGAATGAAGCACTCCCAAAAGAAACACACTGCACAACAACAATTCCATACCATCCAGAGCAGAGTTATGGAGGTAACTCAGAAACTCCAACCTATGCAAGATAAGGCCTATCAATTGTTTACAGAAGTAGAAGGCCAAGGAGCAGAACTAGAGCAGGTTGTCACTACAACTGAACAACATCTAGAGGGATTGATCAACGATGCATTCATCCAAGCATTCATTGAACATGAGGCTATAGCACATCAACAAGTCAAAGCATCTCGAGCCAAGCTCGAGGCATTCGAAGAAGAACTAGTTAGACCAGAGTGACTGAAGATGAGTCACAAATGAGTGTTGGGGGCCTGTTGGCCCTTGACTAAGTTTTGGGAGATCCTTGGTCATATTTGACCTATTTGGGACTTCGAAATCCTATCGAAGATGGAGCACAAGACGAAGTAGATATCGTGGGATCTCGACCCCTTTTTGGGATTTGGGAATATGTAACAGGAATTGGATATTGGCCCATGGGTTTACCCATGTTTAGGCCTATTTTGTATGTATAAATAGAAGGCTAGGAAATTTAAGATGTAGTTGAATAGTGTGCAAGAGTTGTGCAAGTTGGATAAGTGCTAAGAGTTGGATCTGTGTGATCAAGAAGTGTAACGCTTTGTGCATATTGTGTGAGACTTGCAGGGCTAAGTGCAATTCATTGTAAAAGACTGTGAAGGCTTTGTGTTGTAATGCAAGGAAGGAGGATCTAGCGAGTTGCACAGATCTCCTGTCCTATGCGAAGTAAGGGTTTTGTGGCTTTGTGCATGTAGATGACTAATTGGAGCTAATAAAGAAGAAGAGTTGGTGGACGTAGCCCTAGGGTGGGGTGAACCACGTAAGTACTGTGTTATCATGCTCTGTGCAATGTTATGATGTGTTTATGTGTTATTTTCTAAGTGCTTTGGTATAGATAGATAGATATGTTTATGGTTTATGCTTATGATGAATCTAGATGCTAGATCTGACTCCTTTGAACTTGCTTAGTGCTTGAATCTTCTAGATCTGATCTAATCCCTTATGCTAAGTGCTTATATACATTAGATCTAGGTGAATGTTGTGATGATTTGTTTTATCCGCGAAGTAGATATTGGTTAAATAGTAACGAACTGACAGTGCTAAGTGATCTATTAAGTATTATAAGCACAGATCTATGTCCTAGCTAAGGTTGTAGACACCTGAGTTCTGCAACCACTCATGCCTCTACCTCGGGTGAGACTTCATCTGCTTCCCAGGTGTTTCCAAAAGGGCTGGTAGTTAGGGTTTTTTTGGTGCGTTGTTGTAGCCTTGAACCCTGGGTCTGCCCCTATGCCAACAATCTCCTTTTGAAAATTTTGTTGAAACTTTAAATGTCCCCAAGGAGATTACTAACATTACATGTAAGTTGTGTAGACAAATATTAAAAAAGGATAGATTCAATAAATAGTTTATAAGCAATAGAAAAGCATCCAAAAGTTCCTTTACAGTAAAGAGTAAGGACATCTCCATGTACTTGGTACTCAAATTAAGAAACAAAATTTGACAATATTGATACTAGGTGAATGAATTACAAGTGAGGAGGGGGGTCACTCTCTAATACGAGTTTCATACTAACAACTCTCCTCTACCTTAGTGGTGAGTCATTAATGGACATAACTAACATCACTCTACTAACTTAGTGATGACTCATGAGAAACTAACCACTCTTAACTTAGTGATAGGGTATTGATGAGCTTGCAAAAAATATATTTCATGTACAAAATGTGTTGTGCATAGATACACAACAAAAGTTGTTTCTATAGCGAAGCACACACAAAAGTTGTTTCTATTAGCAAAAATGTTAGTCATTAAGAACATACAAATGTTTTCTCATTAATACTGGAACTCTTTGAAATAAAAGATAAATCAAAAGACCGAATTACTCTAAAATTATAGTTAAAATGCTCTATTCTTTAATCAATATTTTTGAATAGTCTATGAAATTGGATATGCATAAGCATTGTTCTATCAAGTTGTAACACTAATTAGTAAAAGGGTTCTACTTCATTACTAGTATCCTATTGGTATCACAATAAGATCATAATCATTACCATAGTGTTACTCTTTCACACTTGTATTATCTAGCACACGCTAAATAATATGGGAGTCAAGCATGCAAACAAACCTTCTCATAAAGAAGTGCTAGTTGGTGATGGAATCCAACATCACAGGATTGATGTGTGAAGGGGATGAGTTTCAGTGGGTGGGAAAGTTATGTTGACAACCTGCTTAACGAACTAACGCCCTGGTGCAAGTTACCTCACTGAGTAGTGGGAAACCCTCCAAGGAGTTCGAGTGAGTCTAGCTAACGTTGATCCCGGGTACAACACCACCTTCCCTGTGCTATCACCTTGGGTAGGAAGACTAAATATTATGGCCTCTATGGTGCCACCTACTATACCAAAGCATAGGGGGGATAGTTGACAATCGACACCAAGACCAACAAAGCAGGGTTGAATACTCTATTGGCCCCAATGCGACCTCATGCTTGACCCTTATGTTAGAAGGGATTTCCAAAGTCAGTGATATAGCAACTGGATTTCACTTCCTAACTCAAATCTTTATGTTTGTTTAGCATCTTTGGAAATTTATTCTCATAATCCTATTCCAAGGCTCTACACCTAAGCTAATATGGGTTTGAAGAGCCCTAGAAAAGTTGCTAGATAAATTGTAATTAGCGCTTGATTTTAGGTCGTTGTTACTCAAAGGAGTGGTCATGAAACTGATGGAATTTCGACTCGACTCTTTAAACCATGCAAGAGGAAAATGAAATGCAAGAATTTCAACTTCGTTGAAAATTAGCTATGGGAAGGAGAAAGAAGTTTCAAGAAAAGAAATAATTTATTGATTGATTACTATGTGTGCACTACTAAGGAAAAAAAGTATGAGCTAATTATACAAATAAATGGAAGCAAAATGACCCAAATTTTAAAAATACCATGCAAATGTCATAGTTCACTTTGTACACCTATACAACATTGAATCAAATGTCATCATTTCTAACATAGTAAACTTTTATGATTATAGAGACCACCATACACATCTTAAATACTCATAAGGATCACAGGGGCTTCACCTTAATGTTGACCAATATCTTATCATGCAATTCATTCATAAAGGGGTTGTTTTAATTATGAACCCACATGTTGTGAATAAATGTGTTTGCGTCAAACACTGAAAAGAACAATGTAATAAAGAAAAAATGATACAAATCCTTGTTTCATAAGAGGAATGTCACATAAGGATTTCAAATTTTTATGTTCTATGGAAATTATTAACCTTGCCAAGACATAATAGGTGTAAACATGGTGATCTTAGTACCCAAGAAATCTATGTTCCTACAAAACAAAGGTTAACAAATTTCCTTAAGTAGGGAAGGGATAGTAACAACAATCACGTTGTCCCCAAGAAGCCCCAAATGAACGAGATAGAGAGAAGTCCATTAATATAGTAAGAACCAATAAAAAGTGGTAGTGATAATGAAGATATGGGAATTGTAATGATGAGAGAAAGAGGCAAAACAATAGCACCGTTTTTCATAGAAAATTGAGCCCAAAACTAGAATGGTGCCAAGTTTTTTCTAAGATTAAATTCCATTATCTCATATTGAAGCACTTATTAATGAAATGTAATAAAGTTGAATAATGTGACATTTTCTAATGTAATAAAGTTCTATCAAGAAGAATTGCAGGGTGATGTTTCTGAAGGACATTTTCATTGCAGAAATAATGAGGACAAATGGCCATGTGGAAGGGAACTATAAATGTAAAGAAGGAATAAATGGATATAGAGAGAATAAAGGATGGGGGATATGCAAGTTGGGAGGAGTGTTTTTAGGAATAGAAAGAAGTAAAACAAAGAGAAGTTTTAATTTTTCCTTGGAAAGTGGAAACAAAGGAAACAATATAATTCTGATTTAGTGTTTGAGTTGTGAGCTAAGAATTCAAAATATTGATGGGATTTCTTGAATGGAAAGTTTATGAGTTTGGTTGCTTGAGAAATATGCAACAAAAAACCCACAATTCTAGTAGATATGTTAATGATTCCTAATTTCATATTTTTATTTGACTCAAGGTACTAGCTACAAAGTATCAAATTCTAATTTCAAGTTGATAAACCAAATATGAAATGAATCCTAAAACCATCTAGTGTTGGAATTTGTCATTCAAGTGTAGTGTCATGTAGTTGTCTTTTAAAACATAGAGAGAGTAGTCTCTACAGAAGTATATCAATATGATGTTGCATTCTCTTCTAAGTTGATGTTGATCTTTTTAACCTTCAAGAAATCTTGATATATATGGTGGTGTGAAAAGAAGTATAATAGGTATAGGAGAAAATCAAGGATAATTTAGTACCCATAACTTATTCCAACTTATATAGGAATGATGGAAATCTTAGACCTTGAGAAATCCCTAAAATATCCAACATTGAAATAAAAAATGCATATGAGGAATTGGGATGTCATAAAGAAGACTAGAACCTAGATGGAAATGAGAGTCCATATGGATAAGAAGATTTTGGAAAATATCAATACCTTGTTAGATGTTAAAGAATTAGGGTCAAAGGGATCCCTTAAGTTACATGATTCCATAGGGCATATTCTTATGCAATCCAATTTGGAGCAAGTAGAAGAAAACACCAAGTTGAAAAGGAGGATAACATATTTGGAATCTACATTGATTCCTAAACCATTGTTTATGTAACCATTGGCCATTAGGACACCATATGAACAACTTGAAGATAATCCCAAGATAATTTCCACAACAAAATGAGCCCAAGGGTTATTTTAGGGGGTTAGGAAGAAAATTACAACCAAAATTGAAAAAATATTGAAGTTGTTGATGGATCTATGGGAATTGATGAGAAAATTCTTTGTCCTTGTCACGGAAATTATTTATTTGAGCAACTCTTTGAATCAATTATTTACCAACTTCTCTAAAAATGAGATAAAATGATGGCTTAGTAATTCAGTTATTGAGAATTCTCAGATTGATTGATTAATTCAAGAGCAATGCATAGAATTAAGCAAATTCCATAATGACATATTTTCCTTAAGCGTGAAATAGGAGGTCCCAATGGGACCCATGATGGGTTACATCAAGACTTGGGTTGATAAAGCATTGGAAAATATATCTAAGGCCCTGTAATATTTAGATGAGAAGATAGTTAGGTTTTAAGAACCTTTCCAATGGCATGAGAGAGTATAAAATCATGGATTTCAAATAAGAACAAGCTCACTTCCAAATTTTCAAGTCTTCCCCAATTTTGTAAGTTTTCTCATTATAACTTCCCCTTCCATATTTTCCTCCTTGTTGTTCTTTGTCATTAGATTGTTTTTCCAATTAGTTTGCTTCTTGTTTTCTTATAGAATTTCCTATAGTATTTTAGGTTGGATTCAATAGATCCGATATAGAATGTTATTGGGAAGTTCTATTTCTTTGAATCATTAGTTTTAAGGTGCTTGTATTGAGGGTGAGAGAAAGAAACGATATGCAACACATTTGAAGGTCTCACATGGTAACTCTAATTATGGAGTACATCCCTTTGATTGTTATGGATAAATTTTCTCTAGTCCAGGAGGATCAAGATCTTGACTACTATATTTTTGTGCAACACAAAAGAGATATTGATGGGGGTGGTGAGCATAATCTTTAAGGATTGAAATAATAGAATTGGATAGAACCCTAAGAAGGGGAGTTTTTGTCAATTCATTATCAATGGACAATTATATGAGGATCCTCTATACGACATTTACTACCATAATTATGAAGCAAAACATCATAATTTGATATTTTTCTTGGAGATGACTTTTAACATTGTGTTATGGTTATGGGAGGTCATTATAAACACATATAATGCATATCTTGGGGCTTCACAAACCATAATAATTGTTGTGATAGTGGGTTCCTTTCCTAATATTTCCATTGAAGGTTTAATTTCAAGTTCTGCACTATATTTATGTAGGTGTTTTTTGTTACTACTTGGTTCTCCTCTTTTGGTATGGCAATGCCTAGAATTTCCAAGTGGAGGCATGGAATTAGTTGGAGAACCAAGTAACAATACAGGCTTACCTTGTGAGAGGAGAAAAATATGTTATTTATATATATATACGCCAGACTAATGATAGCTCTCATTTCCAAACCATCAAATTCACATTCTTCCTTTAGTGTCTCGGCGAGGGAGACTACTAGGGTTTGAGGCAAGTATGGGAAGGGGAGAAGAAGGTGAAATTTCCATCTCCTTCCATCATAAAAATGGAACGAATGAAAACTTGTAAAAAAAAGCGACTATTCTCGAATTAACAATGTAAATTCAAGTGTGCAGAGGTACTCACCATCATCTCCCTCACCCTTAGTCTCGGCATCACTTGATCAAGTGTGTTGAGATGGACTATCACAATTCGCTATGGTGTAAGGCCTCCTTATCTCCATTGTGTGGGGGTTCTCTCCTCCCTCTCATTGGGATCAAATGGAGGCCAGGTTTTGGGGGTTTTGCACCACTGCACGTGGTTCTCTCCTCCATCTCTCTCTCCTCTCTTTCGTTGGGATAGAATGGCGGGGTTTCGAGGGGGTTGGCTCTACTAGTAGATGGGAATGAAGGGGTTTCACTATGCTAGTAGATGAGCGCGAGATCACTAGTGAATGATGCTCTAGTGTTGTTGTGTTTGAATGGGCATGGGCTCATTATGCAATTTGAAATTTGTTTTTTTTTTGTTATTTTGTTTGAAATTTGTTTTTTTTGTTATTTTGTTTGAAATTTGTTTTTGTTTTGGTTTTGGTTTTTATGTTTTGTTTTTTTTAGTGTTTTAAAAATAATTAATATATATAAATTATATATTATTTTATATACTATATATAATTGATATATAATAATAATAATAATAATAATAATAATAATCTATTATTTTCTAAACAAATAGAAACACTTCAACAAAAAAGTCAAGCCATGCAAAACAAGATTATGTAATTAGAAAGGAAAAATAAACAAGAAAACTTCAACCAAGAGGAAATAATGGTTGGGATAAGTCTAGGAAACCTTAATACAATCAAGGAGTTCCAACTCCATTGGGTGCTAACAATGTGGTTGACCATGAAATGTTACCATGGTGCAATCCTTGTGGCCTACCACATGATCGAAATACTTGCATGGTATCCGAAGAAGTTTTTCAACAAGTTGGTGAGATTAACAAGGATGGACCTAGTGACTTAAACAACTATGTGGGTGAGTGGCCTGACATGATCAATAATGTTTCCAACTCTCCTAATGAAAAAGAGAAAGGAGTGGAGGGAAAGGGTCTAGATTTAGCTACAATTTCTAGAAATTTATCACCCAAACCATCCCAATAAGAGATGAGAAGGAGGATCTGAGAGAAGGATTGGGTCACATATCAATGAAGGGGTATAACTAATTTCCAAATGGGATATTAGATCTATGAATAGGTTATTTATGAACCAATAATTAGTATTAAATTCTAACCAATGTCAAGGGAGAGAAATAATGGCCTTATGTCCTAAATGAAGAGTCTCGAGTCAAGCACCAAAAAGAAAAACCATGAAGATTCTCAGGTTATGTCATTGAAATCATCCTTGAACCATGACACAAGACCTTCATAAAGTATATTTGGCATACTAGAAGGATATGGGTGCCATGATTAAACCACAACAAAGGCCCTAAAAAAGAACATGTCTCGGTTCCACACATGGCATAGTTATTGGTCGGTACATCATGATTAGGGTTTTGTAGCACTTGAGTGGGATATAAGGGACATAAATGTCACTTCTTAGGCTCAATAATCATGAACAACACCTAGAAACCACAACACAATCCCTCTCTAGGAGGTCCTTAGCATCAGAGTTGGATAACTAGGACACCATTAGGAGGGTTTTTACAGTAAGGACGGGTAGAGAGGCCTTAACCAACACATCACTCATTTGTACGGCTTCCTTGAAGTCCTCCAAGTAGGATACATGTGCTATGAGTAGGTTGTTTTCTTTAGAAATGGGTCTTAACACCTAAAAATGGTTAAGGGGGGAGTAAAGGACTCAAGTCATAATTGAACCTTCTCAAGATCATGTGCCATGAGCAACACCTATAAACCATGACACGAGCTCTCACTTCAATGTATTTGGCCTAATATTTGGACATGAGTGCCATTTATATGTTTTGCATACTACATATGGGTCTTGGGGCATTGACCATGGTTGTGGTAGGGAAACAAGCCTCAATCCCTTAACCATGGTCAAGGGAGGGAAACAATTCACCTCCAAGTGGAATTTGGGAACCATGAATAAGTTGGTTTTGAACCAAGAATGGGTCTCAAGGTATAGCCAAGCTCAAGATGGGAGGGAAACAAGGGACTTTTTCCCTAAGTGAACATTCTTAGGCTTAACTTCTATGAACAACAACTACAACACAAAAAAATTCTCAAGATATAGTGTTAGACGAGTCCTTGAGCCATGGCATAGGACCCTTGTAGGTTATTTTTGGACTATTTGAGGGATATAAGTACCATGATTAAACCAAAACATATGCCCTAAATAAAAATGTGTCAAACCCCCCATTAGGAATGGTTCTCAGGGCTGTAGTTGGTGTTCTTTAGAATCCAAAGTAGGATATGGTTCCATGAGTAGGTTTTGTACAATAGAAATGAGTCTTGAAGTATTAACATGGTTAAGGGGGGAAGAAGGGTCTTAAGCCCTAATTGAACCTTCTTGAGCTCAAATGCCATGGTTGGGGGAGGAAAAAACTTGGACCTTATTCCCTAAATATCACTTCTTAGGATCAATCACCATGGACAACACCTGCAAACCATAACACTAGCCCTGTCTAAGGGGGTTTTAGCATCAAAGTTGGATATGGACTCCATTAGGAGGTTTTTTGCACTGAGTATATATCAAAGGATCTTAGTCTCCCTCAACCTAAAAGGAATCACTAAGAACTCATAGTGTCCCTCAAAATTGTGAAGAATTTTCAATTTAATATATGATTCACTTATGAATTAATTCCATAGGGAAAGTAATCAAAGTAAAATAATAACATAGAGGTGTTGAATTAGTTGATAAAAAATTAGTCTTCTCTGAGGTGTTGAATTCATATAGCATCATGCATCCTTCAATGTTAACCAAACCAATCTATGCTCTATTTCTTGTTTCGACAATCCCATTGAAGGTGGGTTCCTTCTACTTTCTCAACTCATATCTCAACTTTTGACAATTAAGTGATTCTTCTTGGTTAGGGTTATCATCTATTGATGGTATCTTTCCCTAGTTCTTTGTTACGAGGAAAATCTCTCTATGGCTATGGGTGAACCACAACAGACGAAAATGACTACAAAAATCCACTCTAATCTCAAGTATGTTGTATCAACAAATATGTTATAAAGACAAGATAAAAGGCTTACCTCGTTCGGATGTTTGATTAAGTCCACTATTGAGCACTTGACCCAAAGAAATACACCTACAACTAGTCCTCAACAACCAAGAAACGCAATAATATGGTGATAATATATATTTTTAGCAAATTTAATAGCATAATCCATCAACACTCATAATAAATCCTCCCATGGAATGACAATTCAAATATTCACAAGATATTAATTGGACGAGAAAAGAGTATTTCTATTAAAATGTAACCATCAGAAGTGAATGAATTACAAAATTCTGTGTCGGCATTGTTCAGAACCGAGAAACTAAGTTCCTTCCAGATGGGCCTCCACCACTTCAATCCTCCACCAAAGTCAATCTCATATAAGAGAGACAATGAGGTTCTCAATAAATTAGGGAAGAGCTTGGGGGATGAACAATGTGTTCAGTCTTAAAGGACAAAGGGATGCAAACTCAATGTGAAGTGAATAATTTCTCCAGAGTAACTTTTCTCTCAAAGTTGAATTCTTCTCCCCCTTTCCATAGCTTGGATTTGGCCCATTTATAGCCTTCAAGTGGAACTGAAGGGTTGAGTCGGAACGTTTCCAGTATATGGAAGGCCAAGGATCATGTATCTCATGACGTGACATGGAAACCCATCACCATTTTTTAGTTTTGGGAACAAATCTCGATGTACGCGGGTTGTAGTGGTGCAACCTGCGTATACGCATGTTGTAATATAGGTAGGGTCCGTATATGTGGAAAAATAATGTTTCTATCTCTGGAATTTGCAAAAGGGGACTTCAAGTATGCATAGGGAAATGGAACAAGTCCCTCTATGAAAGATTACATAGGGTGAGGAAAATATTTCTATAACATATTCCCCCTAATGTGTGAGGTCAGAGGAATATCTGCGATCACCGAAATACATTATAAAATCTAGAAATGGAGTAATGGGGACCCAACTGGAAGAACTAGTTGCTCATTACAATATGCAATGAATTTGCACACATGGCTACCAATTTAAATTACACTATAGATCCATGTTGAAATATATCAAAAAGTTGTCCATGTCCATGAATAGGAAATACAAAGGTGGCTACATGCCAAAGGTTGTCATAGCCATGAACAAGGCTCAGTAAAACCAGTCTCAAAATCAATCTCAAGATATCTACATACAATGGAATACAATTCGATCTCCCATGATCATTGAAGTCGCGTAGGTATTGGTCCAATGAAAGGTAGAAACAACTCAGGAAAGATGCAACTATAAACTGATGTCTTCAAGTCTTCTACACAATCTTCCAAAGGTGCAAGTCTACATCGTGTGAATAAAGGATTTGAGGTTGAACACAATGAGACATCGTTTGATTACCGGTCATTGAGGTATATTGTTAACAAACACGAGACAACCTACCGATGATGAAAGTAGGTATCAAGGAACCGAGTACATTCTTACAAGTATGAATAATTGAGTCAGGGTCAAACACTTGAATAATCCATCGATCAGGAGACATTGATGTATTCCCAACTGTCGATGGTGAGAGAACCTGCCACTAATGACTGCAAGCCTCTAGGTACTCATATGACTCTAGGTCTTTTCTCCAGAATATATGAGATGAAGTCGATAAAAGGAGACCCACTGAAAGGAGATCATTAAGGCATCTCTCATCATTCAGTACAAGGTACAAAGCAGGAGCTTGATGATTTGGAGGAAATTGAACGAAGAACATGTTCACAAACCAACAACCCTGTGTGTCTTTCATGTGTGCCAAGTGCAAGCAGTACACAAAAAAGACCCTCTGAATAAAAACCAATAAGGAAAACTGCTAAAAAAGGAGAGGAAACCACCAATAAGTATAATAGAATCCAAGACACTGCATGAATCCCAATGTGTGAATAGATGTATTGTCATCGAACATAAGGGAAACCACCTAGTCAACGATCAATGATGAAATGTCAACTTCTAGTTTCAAGGTTACCTACCAATGATGAAAGTAGGACCAGGGTGCGCAATAGGACTACAACTTCATGTGATTCTGAGACACACTGAGGGTATGGCCGACATGAAAATTCAAGAGTTCTGAGGATTGGCTGACACAGGTTGATAGACATCCTTTGAACAAGAGAATGAGACATATGGAAGACTCTAACAACATAGACTCGATGATGAAACTTTGAGATGCAGTAGGAATCAATCAAACTCTCCATAGGGACTAGAAGAGTAACTATTCGGGGGAGTAAACTCTCTGTAACAAGCTTAGCTTCCTAAGGTCATGAAATGAAAAATTATGATGAAAAGTGGACTCAACAATTTTTTGCTTTGTTCAAAGTTGACAGAGCTGCTGCTAATATAAGATAATACTCCCTTCCCGCCCATATTTTTCTATTTTTTAATAGTCAAATGAATGCTATGATACAAAGGAGGAAACGAGTGTCACAAGTAAGCAAAACTAGTTCCAGCAGTGGAACATACCTATGCTCAAGGTAAGGGGATTCATGTGGGAGATGGACACTCGGGGGAATGTTCCCTCCTAGGTATAGGGTGTCAAGCTGCAAAGGATATAAACAAGGCCCCACTTGGTTGAGGATGCAAACTACTGAGGTAAATGACTTATAATGAAAAAGAGAGAACTGACAATAGGCTCAATACTGCAAGCAAGGGCATGAGATGCAATAACAACTTAATGCCAAAAAAGTCCTTTTTTGTAATCTTAGTCTACTTGGTTTGAAAAAGGGATAAACTTTCACCAAATAGACGTCCTTTCAAATCCAATTTACAAGTGTGAAAGAGACAAGTTCACTCGACAATATTTTCTCTTTTTGAAAACGAGTCGGAAAAGAGCTTAAATCAAAATCGCTTGGGAGTCCTCTAGGTATAGGTCATCATGTTTATGAGTGAAAAATTAGGTTTATCATAAATTCTTGTATTAGCTATAAGAGACTCCCGGTCCTAAGGAAACAATCTTTGCATGGGCACCGAACGAAGGAGAGGATCTAACTAGGGTACCTATGTTTGGTAAGCCTCTACCATTCAATAACGACACTTCTAGTAGCAGATAGAAGGTTTCATGTCGCTATAAAATGGGTTTGTACCTAAGGCATATGAGTGACAATCATAGGACGATGCAAGTGTGCATTATGGAATGGAAACCTATCCTATATGTTGGGTAGCAAAAATACCTACCCAAAGTTATGAACGAGTGACATAACATTGAAAACCGCAAGAATCCCTAGATAAAACTATAAAAACCAACTCAATCCATTGTCGTATTAGTCCATTAGGCCAAAATATTGTCCAAAACTATGCAAAGTGGGTAAAAAATTGATATAAATAGTAAAAGAAAAAAACAAATTTACTATACCATTTGTATTTTTTACCCAAATAGTAGATTTTGGACCAAATTACCTCCAAACTTCAATTGGTGATTGCGGGAGCTATGAATGACGGAATTGACGACCATTTGGACCAAGTAATTCCTCTTCCTCTCCTCTTACTTTTCATTGGATTAGATTTTGTAATTAGGTTCCAAAATTTTAAGTTATTTAGGGCTCAAATTAAATCTTTAGGTGTACACGGGCTACCATTCATCAGGTCATGTCTATGCATGATTATACACGGTAGTCTAAAAGACAGCTAGTGTATACTCAACTCTATACATGACTGCGAATACTACAGCCTGCGTATATTTATGTAAACATTGTTTTTTAGTGGTTGTTAACTCAAAAAAGGATTTTTATTTTACAGGATGGTGATAGAGTGGAGGGAAAGGGAACATGAGGAGGTAGATGTTGCTATGGAGAGAGATCTGTGGATCCAAATGGCCTTGAAAATATGCGGGATATATAAATTATGGTATCTTAAGGGTATGAGATCCCAAGTGAGATTGATACAGTTGCTCGTGGATTAATGGGATCCAGATAATGAGAGATTCAACCTTGATGGGAAACCATTAAGGATTGAAGTCGAGGACATTTATTTCTTGACGGGGTCATCGCGTCAGGGTGAGGTGGTCAACCTCAAAGACTGGGGAGTTGGGAGCAGTATGAAAATAGAGGAATACATAGACGCTCATTGCATTACAGGGACTGAGATGGTCTGGATCCAACTCCTCAATCGAGCGATAAACAATCTAAGACTCAAGATTGTTGTCCTTGTTTTGACATGTATCACAGGATCGACCTCTTTGAACTAGGAATCGAGGCTGCTTATGTTCTACTCAGTAGAGTTCTTGAGATCCATGATGTAGGACTGGTGCACCTCACTACAGGCTAAAATGAAGAGCCAGTTAATAGAATGCAAACAGGGTAGTAAGAGGAGCTTCGGATTCGCTTCTATCTTGTGTAGATTTTTCTTTGAGCGGGTTCCAGGTTTGGGACCTAGAGTTGATATCATTCCTCTTGG
>SNQJ01S0040612.1:0-32893 GCA_010110895.2 Picea sitchensis | reverse complement strand
ATGCATGCGAGATTTAGGAAACCAAGTCACCATGACATAACCTACTAACCCAATCACAAATTTTAAAACCATAAACTAACCAACCCATTAATGTAATACAAGTGCCCATGATTTTATTGTTTACAATATATTTCAAAGTGGGGACAAAAGGGAAAATACTTGGAATAACAATGTAAAAAATCTAAAGAATAGGGTGAAGGCCTTGGATAGCAAGGGGAGGGTATTTTGAGTAGTTTTGGCCTACTTTTGTGGTTACTTGTTGGGAATTAATAAAATTATTTTATTGTATTTATGTTTCTTCTTATTATTTTAAAATTTTCTTCAAAATTCAATCTTGTTTTTTTTTGGTTGTTAAATTATCAACATCTTCCAATTGGTCCTTATACTTTCAACAATAAATCAAAATGAACAAAGAAAAATTGAAGGACTACATGAAGTTACAAGAAACAATGAAGGACAACATGAACTTACAAGTGGCAGTGAAGGATAATATGAAGTTATCATAATATGAAAGGAAAACATCCAAACTCAAAATTAAACCTATAGAGTACGGTTAACACAAAAACAATAGTGTGACACAAAATCAAGCTAAAACAAAACAAAATATTATGTGGAACACAAAAGTGAGAATTCAACTTTCATAAGATAGAATTCCAGGGAGTTATTCAAGGTGGAGAATTTTCTTTAGCTATAAAAAACAAGGGGGTTAAAGCATGCATTAACATGGAGCTTACATCTCATATTGCAATAATTATATTTCAAGGGACAAAAATTAACCTCCAATTTCTCAAGCATGGGATCATTGGAAATACCTTTGGAAGATCGGTGTGGTCTTTGTCTTGGGGACTTGAGTCTTCATGTCTTAGATTATACTGGACTAGAATACCCTTTCTAACATTATTTTGATGCAAGGCATCTAAAGTTTCATTACCAGTGGATATCCTGTGTAGCATAAATACAACTTTTTTAATGCACCCCCCTCCAAAACCTACAACATAAGGGGATTAAATGGTGTTAAAGGGGTTAGTTGGAAAACAATGGGGGCTTATAGAGACATTAGAAAAAGTAGGACTACTTTAAGGACCATCATAGAAATGCACATGTAGCTTTGTGAAGCGGTCAATAAAGGTGTTCCATATTTTATATTTGGCAACATCCTTCCCTTTATATTGCTCATTTTCCTTTATAAGAGGTGTTAAAGAAAGCTATACCTACAAGTTCTTCCTATATGACATCAAGTGGGAATAAATTTAGGAGATAGCTATAGGGAAATGAGGTGCCAAATATTAAAATTACTAATGGAGGAGATGAAAGTAACTTAAACAAAGGGAGGATTTTATATTATCATGGTGAGGTGGGAAAATATCAGTAGTTTCCTATATCAAAACATTGGCTTTTATTTAGTAGGATCATGCTCCAAGTTGTTGACTTACTAATAAGCATCAAGATTTAACTTTCAAAATTAAGATTCTTTGAGAAGCCATATGAGATGTTGGGCTCTCCAATTAAGAACTAGTTGTAACACATGAAATTAGTGTTCATTGTGAAACTTACTCAATGGTCCACAATAGGTACCATGTACCCTGTGTAGTTATTATAAGTTAGAACCCATGTGTTTGTGCACTCAATGATGATCTTAAATGCCTTGGAAAGACCCTACAAATTTCCTAATTTATTTTCCAAACACCATTCATCCATAAATATTTACAACCTTCATATGAAGATTGAATCCCTCAAACCTACCAAGACATATTATGACAATTACTTTATATTGTTTAAAATGATCATTGAGGTGCAAGAGACCTTATAGTAGATGGGGGTAACTAGAAATTTGTTCACATTAAGAAGTCCAAGAAAGAGGGCAAGGAGGAGAAGCAAAAGGCTATGGATGATATGTGTGGAAAAAATACGTGGAGTATCATTCACCACCTTGTAATGCTAGTCATCCATTTTTCCAATATACACATTCTTAGTCTTATGTAAATATATAAGAAATTTTATAGTGCATTGGTACATCTACTAGCCACTTGTGACAGGGAAGCCAAATTAATTACTACACTAGGAACTTAGGCATGTCATATAGAAAAATGTAAGATTGGAGGAACATAGGTTTCTAACTAGAAACTTGCTTATCAAATCCAAAATGGTAGCAGGAGAGGCCTAGTTGAGTGGAAAAGATTAGCAATTGAGTGAGAAAAAATGCGGAATTAGTTCAAGTCCAACAAAAATTATTAGAGATTGAACATTGTCATGAGAAAACACCTAAATGAAGTTATCTTAAGTTTAAAGGATGAATTGGTGTAGAGTGCTCTAGTTTTGAAGACATAGCCAAGGAAGTAATTAGACACTACCAAGGAATCTACACAAAACCAGGTAGAGAAAAAACAAATATATTATTACAATCACAACATTTTTTAGTACAATGGTTTCAAAAGAACAAAATGAAAAGCTTATGCAGTAGGTGACTAATGAGGAATTAAATGTAATGTTAAGATCCTTCCAATCTTCTAGTGCACCCAGGTTCAATGGTTGACTTATTGAGTTTTTTTTTTTGTTCATTGAGATTTCAGGTTCAGTATATTGTGTTAAGAGTTTTTGAAACGTCCAAAGTTTCAAGTACACACTCCACCCATCATCAGGGACATGAAAAGTTTGCATGTAGTGAAAGAGTGTTGAGATACATATAACTTGAAAGAGGTGGTCGTTGATCAATAGGAAATAGTCGTTAGCATTAGGTAAGATAATAGAAAAAGGTAAGAATAATTAAAAATATATATATAAAGTATTAAGAATATTAAATAATTGAGTCAAAGAAATTATCAAAGAACAATTTGAATTGCATTAATTAAATTACAACAATAAGATGTAAATTAGGTGAGAGATGAGAAAATCGGTAATCAAGTATTCAAACGGTCTAGAGGTTAGATTAAAAGAAATTTGTTTAGTAGATTAAATTGTAAAATATTAGAGGAAAGGTAAGAAATTAGAGAAAACATGAAGAATAATTGAAAATAAGAGGTATTAAAAATATTGAAAAATGGAAATTGCAGGCGAATAGATTAAAGGCATTGAATAAAGTTTTTGTAACGATAATATATAAAGAGGGTGAAAAATGATAAAGCATAAACAAGAATAACAACATGGCGAAAAAGGCATATTAGCCAACACTCTTTTGTATTCACTCCAATGTTGCATATTTATAGTACAATGGGTGATGCCACCTCATAGAGAGATTTGCTCTAGATCCTAAAATCATGCATGATGACTAGGCTAGGCAATCTTAACTAAATCATTAGTCATAACTTGAGGATATATTACTAATATCCTAAATGAATAATACAAATATAGGTGACAATTTAGACTTAGTGATTGGTAAAGGTAAGCCATAGGCTAACAAAAAATCATAAATTAAGATATTTGGAAGCGAAAAGGAATTTAAAAAGCTACAATAATAGAATTTAAATTAAAAGAGCATATAATTGACAAAGTATTTTATTGAAATAATAAAAACCTAAAGGTTAAAAGATTTTATAATAGGGAGAGAAAGGATAAAAGGGGGGAAGTCAAGAAACCTCAATTTCAAGGGCTTCTCAAATGAGATGAGATGAGTAATAAGGGGTAGGGGATAAGATTTTGGTTTGGTCAAAGCGGATCAAGTCCTTGGATTTAGCGGAATGTTTGGTGATAGCAGATTTAAAGATTCGATTATGGACAGTGTTAGTTATATGTTCTTTAAGTCTCACCTTAAAGGTTCGTCTGGTTTGGCCTATGTAATACTTCCCATAGGAGAAGGGAATCTGGTAAACTCCTGGGCCAAGCATCGAGTTAGATTTATCTTTGGCTGTTCTGAAAATTTGCTTCAGGGTTTTGTGCGGTTTGAACAAGTTTTTGATATTTTTCTTAGCCAAGAGTTTCACAATGTGATCAATGGTCCCTTAGATATAAGGAAGAGAGATGACAGCAAGGGGAGGAATGGAGGTAGCAGAGGTTTTTGGTTTAGGTTTTTTGGCTGAGCAGGAGGCTTGGTTAATTTGGGAGAGAGAGTATCCATTGAACAAAAGTGCTTTGGTTAGATGGGATTTTTCCTCTATGAGGCATTGAGGAGTGGATATGTGGAGGGCTCGAGTGATCAGGGTTTTAAGGACAATGGATTTTTGGGTTGGGTGATGGTGGGAGTTGGCATTGAGATATTTGTCAGTGTGAGTTTTCTTCCTGAAGACTTGGTGGGAGAGAGAGCCATCAGGAAGACGAGAGATGAGGACATCCAAAAAGGGAATTGAGTTGTCTCTTTGGGTTTCCATCATGAATTGGATCTGGGGGGAGAGGCAATTAAGATGATTAAAGCAAGAGATTAGGTTGGAATGACCATGAGGCCATATGAAAAAGGTGTCATCTACAAAACAAAACCAACATTTAGGTTTGAGAGGGAAGTTGCTTAAGGCTTGAGACTCAAAATGTTCCATAAATATATTAGCCACCACAAGGGAGATGGAGGATCCCATGGCTATTCCCTATGATTTTATTGAGGATGATTTAAAGGTGAGAGAAGAGTCAAATACTAGTGGTAAGCTATTGGGGGATTTCAACTTCATTTTTAGACCCAGTATCCCTAAATATTCAAATCCTGAAAAGTTTGACCATGACAAGTCCATGTACCTATGTAATTTATTTTGTTCAACATATTGTACAATATATAAGAGGCCCACAATATATAACTTACAAAATGAATTGTTTAACATACAATACTTACATTGAACAATTACATTTGATCTTATGAAGGTGTTTTGACTAAGTTTGCCTCAAAAGACTCACAAGTTTGACATAGTTTTGATAGAGAAATAATCACTAACCTAATTCCAACTACCCTTTTGATTTCGTCATCCAATGAAGTCTTAATATATCATAAAAATCAAACTTTCTATACATTGGAGCCAAGTGAGGCTATACAGTTCAAAAAATTAAAAGTTTTAGCACAAATCAAATTTGTTACATGAATGAAGTGGGAGTTGACATGACAAAGATTAAACTAAGAAGATGATTTGAAACTCCATTAATACAATTTACTATTCAAAGGAAATTGCCAATACAATTTGACAATACATGAATCATGTAGACAATTGTAGAGTTGGCAACAACACCTAAGGTGGACAATGCTCTTGCAACAACAAAATGTAGTGCTTTCATAAGCGCACAAAAAATGTGTAATCAACTAATTGATACATTGTTTATTCAACCATTTTAAACATTCTATCAACAATATTAAAAACAAAATATGCCACAATACATACTTGCTAGAGCTTCTCTTGGTTTCAAGAATAATTTATTCTAGACTGAACAAGGTCAATCATGTGAAGGTGAAATTTCATATAGCCCCTCCCCCCTTCACATCACTCTCAATTCCCCATACCCAGTCTCTCTAATGGAAAATAATTGAAATTAACATAAAATAATAAAACATGAACATTCTATCAAATGTATCAAAACAAAAATCATAATAAAAAATATCTTATACTAATAAAGGTGATCATTACAATATCATAGGTCTCAACAAAAATGTCATTGTTTTAGTATTCTATCTAGTCCTATTATATCTAATCACTTACTACAGGGTTTCTTATTTTTTTTAAAACTCATGGGAGACAAGTTCATGACTTCATCCACATTTATATTTGGAGGAGGCTACTCATTTGTTGATTCTTGTTGCCTATTGGAATGCGATACACATCTTGTGCTATGTGCAAGATGAGTGGGACCAACACACATCTTGTGCTATGTGCAAGATGAGTGGGACCAACACCAACTATAGAAAAGTTATATATATATATATAAGAGAGAGAGAGAGTATATAGGCATATATATATATATATATATATATGTATATATATATATATAGATATATATATATATATATATATATATATATATATATATATATATGATCCCACTCATCTTGCATATATATACATATTATTAATGTATCTAATAGTTCAATGTAAATATTAAAACAATGTTTATTACTTGGTTGATGAGGAGAGATCATGGTTTGGGAAATATCCTCCTCTTGTCTCTCGATATCTTCATTTAAATTCTTTACCACTGAAACAATAGAAAGTTATAAGTATATGTTGTAGGGGCTAGTCGACTCTGTCGACTACACTCGACAATCAATTAAGATTTAGTCGGTTGACTATCGAAGTGGAAAGTATAAGTCAGTCGAGAGTTTTGTTAACTGACCGACCGAGGTAGTTAAGTAGTTACAATTGTCTGGTAACTGAATATGTAGGTATAAATAGACAAGTATGTATCAGAGAAAATGGTATCCACTGTGTTGTATTGACTCATCTATCTAATAAAGGTTGTTCTTTGGGCTTCCACTACTTTGTGTATGTCTTTGTCTATATGTATGTATATGTGATTATATGCTTGATTATGTATTGAACTACTGGTAACACTCCCCTAATTTTCCCTAGATTACAACATTAGTTCCGTTGCCAGTATTTCTAAACCTAGGCATGCAAAAGATCACATAGATGATAAATTTACAAGACATACGGGAATGGTGGGAGTGAAAAATTGAAAATTACATTAATAATTATGCAAGAAGAAACAACTTATTGCTAGCAGAAGCACAATCATGATTTTTGTCAAAGACCCACGAAATATTTCTAGAAGTTATCCCAGAATCCTTGTTCGAGTACATCAACAAACCTGGTAATCTGTAAATTGGCACTCGACGAAAAATTAACCCTCAAGCTTACAAATGAGGTTCGAACGAATCTGCATTAGTGGGTTGAAATAATCACCGAAGATTACATAAAAGAACAAGATATTGAGGATCGAACATCTCTCAATACAATAAAAGATAAGTTCTACATGGAGCTACACGAAGGATTCACGTGCACAATTGCTAGACTGCTTCATAAATTTTTGCTTGAAAAAGGCATAGGAAACATTGTTGAATTCCAACCTCGACTTGGTACACCACCACAAAATAGTCACTGGGAAGAGAGAGATAAAAAGTGGGTTGAATTCCTAGAAGCAAGGTGCAAAGATACAAAACAAGCTTGGGACTACTTTTTGAGCAAATAAACATGGATATCTTCACCGACTTCGAGTAAGTCAAGGCGACATTTGGGGGTTGGATGATCCATGATATGTCATAAGAAAAGAGCATACCAACATTCATTCGAATCAAGCATAAATGTCTTCGAGAGGAAATAAAATTTACAAATAAACGTCTGAAATCCAAAAATTGGAGTGGGACAAGAGACAAAAGAAAATAGAGGAGATTCATAACTTGTGGACTAGTCAAAAGTTGAATAGAAAAATAGTTGGAGAAGATCATCCTGAGAGAGTGCGTGAGTAGCCTGACTCTGAAATAAATTGACCAGAGCTAGAAATAACAACAGTCATGACGATCCCTGACAGAAGTAATGAATCACAATTGATAGAGGCTAGCATGAGCACCCATCAACCAAAAAACCAAGCCAAAAGCATAGATTACAAAGAGTCAGGACCAATGATATGCACTCTTGTTCAAGCAACCATCCCTCGAATTAGAGAATTCCTTCAACAAAGACTCCAGATCGATGAACAATCTGAAAGATTATGGTATAGAAACAACGAGCATGGTAATTTATGCAACACACTCATTTTCGAGCCAGAAAGAAATGAATTCGATAAAATGCTCATTCACATCAAGGATCTTATGGACTCGACCCCCCTGCCAAATCTCATATCAAGAGAACAAAATATAATAGATTATAGTTGTGAACTGACACGTCCGAAAGAACGACGTATCATTGAATATAAATACCAAAGTTGTAAGACTGAAGAAGTAAATCATAGAAAAAACAAGTAACAACTACTTTGAACATACCATCCATCAGAAGAACAATCGACAGACAAGTCGAAAAAACAACAACCAATTAAGAATTCGACATCCCAGTCGAAAAGTGTGATAAGTCGAGTATCAAAAAAATCTAGTGTTCTTAAAAAAGAAACCATGGGACTCAATAATATTCCCCTTTATGAAGGAGAGGAGGATCCAAGAAGACATTGGTTTGTATGCGAAAAATTATGGGATGCAAAAGACATCACAGATGAAGATAAGTAGATGGCACAATTTGGTGCCGCTCTTCGACACTGTGCTTTAACATGGTTCATGAATTTCACAAAAACTTAGAATCGATCAAAATCAGAAATAAAGAGCAAATTTTTATCATTTTTCAAGGTTCAATATGTTACACACTTAGCCACACAAAAGCTGAAAGAAATAAAGCAACGACCAGGCGATTCGGTCTGTGAATACGCCAAAAGATTCAAAGATATACTTATCCAAATCCCATCGAAAATCGATCAAAGTATACTAGTACAATGTTATGTAGTACAATGGTATGTAGCTGGATTGCTACAACGAATCAAAACTCCATTACGACTCTACGAGATAACCTCATGTGAATATGTATTATAGAAAGTGCAACGTGTTGAGTCAGACGATGATGGCCCATCAACTTCCTCGTCGACAGAAAGGCTAGAAGAAAAAATAGAACATCTACAGTAGACCATCAAAAATATAATCTTAAGAAGAAGTGAGGTGTGGTGTACCACATGTTGCAAAGACAGTCACACCAAAGATACTTGTAGCCTCAATGATCAAGTACCCGGAGCAGCGAATGCACGATGAGTGCAAGCGGAAACATATTGTAACATATTTGAAACTCTGACTAACCATACTATACAAGATTGTCTAGACAACTTGAAAATTACCAAGTGGTGTCATATTTCTGAAATGCATAGCCACATAACATTAGAGTGTCGACTAAATGCATGAAATGGAAATGTAAATACAATATATCACACTGAAGCAACTGATCAAAATAATGACTACACAAGAAGAAACGATTACTATGGTCGAGGTCATGGTCGAGGTGGTCACATTCGAGATGGACTCCAAGGTCAAGCTTGAGGTCGACCTTACTGTTACAATTGTTGGAAAGATGACCACATTATCCCTTACTTCCCAATAAAATATCGGGTCGACTTGAAATTTTGTAACATTTGTGGTGTTGGTGATCATTCACTGGAATATTGTCTAATAGTACTTGATAATATCATGACCAAAAAGAACTTAAACCTCCTACATGTAGTCTCCAAAGAAGAAGTGTTAAATTCAAAGAACTTACATTGCATTACTAGATCGGGCATAGGACGGGATCATATCCCCTTACAAGATCAACAGTTAGGGAAGTCTAGTCAGTTTCCAAATCCAGACAAAGAAGTACAAATTATGAGGGAAGAGCTTAAATTCTTCAAAAATTCTAATCAAGACCATCCAAATAGAGGAAGACAAAATGAAGACATTGTACAATAATTCTTACATCTCTTAAAAGAAAAGAATTCAATCGATCGATTGTTGGATCTACTTAATATACTAAGAGATTATAAAGAATGACAAATACCATCTAAGGACGTAAGACAACTCTCCTATAAGAATAAATATTATGACCCACGAGTCGATTTGAAAATTCATGGGGTATTGATTAACTAGGAAATCGTCGACTTTGGATCACAAGTAAATATCCTACCTCGAGATACATGGATACGAATGGGTTGACCTTCATTAGCACCAACACTGAATTACCTAAAGCTGGCAGATCAAATATTAATAGAGTCCATTGGTATACTCAGAAACGTCGAAACTTATATTATGGGTATACTGACATCAATCGACTTCGAAGTAATTGACTTAGTCGAGGGAATGCCGACATATGCAACACTTGTTGGTCGGCCATGGGGACGAAAAATGAAAGAAAATATCTCCCTCGAAAAGGACAAAATCAAGTTAAAAGGGAATGGAAGAAAAGAAATAATTCCTTTGGACCTTAATGAAGGGAATCCTTGGAGTGATTCATTGGATGAAGATCATGAAGTGTGATTTCTGTACCGAATAATAAATTAACAAAGAGATTACATCGAACCAAACACATAAGGAGAAATCCAAACGGTATCTCCCCTGTCGATCAGACACAATTCTGACTCAACTCTATACAACTGGCAGATAAAAACAAGCTATTCAATTCAAGCAGTACCTATAATGTATGAAAAGAGACTTCGACAAACCCCTACACGTATTCCAACCGACAACATGATGAAAAATTTGTTAAACTACAATGAACGAAATGCTTCGTCGATGCATGTCGAGGAAGTTTTTAAATCTGTCGGAGAACAAGGTAGAACTCAAATCCTGGTGGAAACCTTCATGGGCCAAGCTGCAAGATGGTGGGAAACGCATTCCCCGAGACAAAAAACATGGACAATCATATCAACTTACTTAGTGGAAAATTTTGGAGAAAAGAAACTATCCAAAGAAGTCTACATCCCTATATTCAAGGTTGGGTACGACCCAGTTGAACATATCCACCATTGTGAGAATGAATGACACGGAGTAGGATATAGAGATGACAGGGTATGGCCGCACATGTTTCCAAATACACTAGATGAAATACCAAATAAATGGTACAAAATCGAAGAAGCATGTGGCCATGCACTCAATTGGTACGACATTAAAGAATTTTTTATTAAATACTTAGAATTTATTATGGAGGAGGAACATCTAAGGGAAACAACACAACAAATTAAAAGCTTCCTAGAAAAACCAACACTAGCTATACAAAAGGAAAAAGGGAAGATGATGGTCAACATAGGATCAACATCAACTTGCCACCTTGTTTCGACAGAGAATAATGGAAATACAACAACACAAATAATCAATACAGAAAATACAACCTATCCTAGCCACAGTTTTCGATGGAAAAGTGACCACCCAACGATGTGAAACTATGTAAAATCAGTATTAAAAATATCTAAGGAAGAAAAGGAGGAAATTAAAAAACCTGACTTCCTAGAAAGCTTCTCCAAAATAGAAGAAGGGGATCAACATCTTGAAGAAGAAAAACCACCAGAATGGATGGATGTTGAATTAAATACAAAAGAATGCAATATATCAAATGGCAATTGACAAAAATGGCACGAGTAGGCGACTATTGGACGGAGAAGGAGACAACCGACATAGATGACTTACTCAAAGAATATCAATATGTATTTGCACAAGACTATAAATATCTAAAAGGACTTGTAGAATAAATGGGAGAAATGAATTTGAACCCATTCGGGGAGCAAAGCCAATCAAAAAGCAAGCTTATAAATTAGCTTACAAATACAAGTCCATTGTCCAGAAGGAAATCGAGGGTATGTTATCACTAAGCATCATATGTCCAATCGAAAAAGAAAAATGAGTAAGTCCTATGGTGGTTTAGTTGAAGAAGCATGACCCTAAAAAATTAATAATTTGCGTCGACTTCAGAGGTCTCAACAAACTAACTTTAATGAACTCGTTCCCCACTCCATTCGTCGATGAAATAATTAATGAAGTTGCAGGTCATGAATGCTACTCATTCACGGACATGTTTTCAGAATACAATCAAGTCCCTATAGCTAAAGAAGATAAACCAAAGACAACATTTGTCTCTGAATTTGGCTCCTTCGCCTATAGGGTAATGCCATTTGGGATAAAGAATGCCCTAGCAGTATTTTCAAGAATAGTAGTAAAATCATTTCAAGAATGCATCTACAAGACAATGGTTGTTTACTTCGACGATTGGACTATATACAACCTATTCAAAAACCACATACAATGGCTCAGATTAATGTTGGAGTAATGCAGACAAATCCAATTGTCTCTCAATATTAAAAAGTGCATATTTGCCACACCAATTGGAATTCTCTTAGTTTGCGTGGTGAGGATGGTGTAAAAGTCGACATAGAAAAAATAAAAATAATCCTTGACTTGAAGCCACCTGTAAATCAAAAACAAATTAAAATCTTCCTTGAACATATTGGGTATTACCAAAAATTTATATGCCACTATTCAGATATCACTTTCCCAATGGATGAGTTGCTTCAGAAAGAAATTGAGTTTAGATGGAGTCAAGACTTCTAGGAGTCATTCAAAATTCTAAAGACAAAACTGGTCGAATCCCCCATACTAAAATTCTCTGGCTGGTCGAGAAGGTTTCATGTCCATGTCGATGCTTCAAATGTCGTTGTCGGGTCGGTTCTAGAGCAACCATACGATGACACAATTGACCACCCGAACACGTATGTCAGTCGGAAGTTGAATAAAGTCGAAAGAAATTATTTGACCACAGAAAGGGAATCCTTGTCGATGATATTCACTTTGTATAAATTCCGACACTACTTACTAGTGAACACATTCACATTCTTTACATATAATCAGGAATTAAAATACTTAGTCAATAAACTTGTTCATCGAGGAAAAATCTATTGTTGGTTATTACTATTCCAAGAATTTGAGTTTGATATAATTGTCTGACCTGGGAAAAAGAACGTTAGGCCCGACCATCTGTCTCGACTCAATATAGGGGAGGACCCAATCGACATAGAAGACGACCTTCCAGACACACTCTATTCCATGTCGAAGCAGCACCAAAAGATCTGGAAGAAATAGAAAGTTTATTGGAGGGGAAAGCACCCGAAGATATCTCAGCAAATGAAAACAAATTGTTAGCTCTAAAATCAACACCTTTCACAATCATAAACGAATATCTATACAAAATGGGACCTGGTGATGTCTTAAGGAGATGTGCTCTAGAAAATTAAAGAGAAGACATTATTAATGAGGCACATGCACGACCTGATGGAGGCCACTTTCAGGCCGACACAACAGCGTGAAAGATACTTCAAGCGGTTCTTTGGTGGCCGAATCTCCATAAATGTTGTCAGGAACAGGTCAATAAATGTGATATTTTTCAAATAATGGGTTGAACTTTGTGGAAGAATGAAATGTCATTATAGTGGGTCAATCCTAATCGGCTATTTGAGATTTGGGCCATTGACTTTGTCGGTCCATTTCCTAAAAGAGAAAGAAGAACAGATGCAAAGTATATTGTCACTGCAATCGAATATGTGATTAAGTGGGAGGAAGCAGAACCAGTTAAAACGTGCACTAAGGAAGTCACAGGGAAATTTATTTATGAGAACAAAATCACAATATTTGGATGTCCACTAACCCTAATCAGTGACTAAGGGACACACTTTGTAAACAAGACAATCCAAGTCCTACTAAATAAATTTCTCATTGATCATAGAAGAAAAATGACATACCATCCCCAAGTAAATGGTGTTGTTGAAGCAGTTAATAAGACACTACATAAAGGACTTACTAGAATTTGCGGCATCGACAAGAACGACTAGGATGACAAAATTCCTGCAATTTTATGGGCATATAGATCTGCTTATAAGAAATCAACTGGACAAAATCCATTTAAACTTGTCTATGGACAAGAAGTTGTGATACCACTTCACTTATGGGCCAACTCGGATAGAGTAGCAGCTGTGGCTAAATTCGACCAAGGAAGAAGCAAGAAGGATCATCTTTACCAATTGAATAAGCTAGAAGAAGGAAGATTGATAGAAATGCACCACCAAGAAGTTCAAAAACAACAACAAAAAGCCTGGCATGATCATCATCTAAAAAAGAAGGAGATAAAAATGGAGACCTAGTTCTACTATACGACAGTCGATGAATCAAAGGAAAACCCAAGAAGTTAGAGACAACATGGATTGGTCCTTATGTTATAGAATATATTCAACCGACATGCGCAATTCAACTTTAAACTTTGTTGGGGCACCCATTTTAAAAAGTAATTAATGGTGCCCATTTAAAGACGTATAATACATAGAGATGAGGAACCTTGTTGGAAAAGTCTGTCAAAAATAATGCCAATAGGGATCGACCAGAACTGGAAATATAACAGTCTGGTCGAAGTAGATTAGTGTAGATTAATAATCATATCAAGTACTAAATCCTTTTTATATTAATAGACTAAAAGTCAATTATAAATAATTCTGGTATAACATTTAGTTACAAGAAACTGTTATAGGAAAAATCAAGTATTAAAGAATCTCAAAAGCTTGGAGAAAAAGTAAAGGAAAATTAGAATGGAGAGAGAAAGAAGCCCCTGGTTAAGCCACTGAGAAAGTGGATGAAGAAGAGATTGACACATGACTCCATCTCCAGACTTATGACAAATCTTCATCAAGCGAGAGTCGATTGATCGAGGCGGATCCAGATCAAGTGAGTGAGGCTCAAGTCAATGAAACCATCATAGAAGGGACTACAATAAAATAGATGAATGAAGTAATTATCAAGAACATCGACTAAGAAGAATCGACAAGAGGAAACCCGAAAATAAAAAAGAAGCAGTTGTTCGAACCATGTATCGACCGTGGATCAACAAAGGAGACTTAGTTGATCAAGGAAGAGAAAAAATTGACCATGAAAATTATGACTCCAAAAAGGAAAGTTCATTTAAGGCATGATAGAAAAGGACAGACAAACCTGACAAGAACATTAATGCTCGACACGACGGAGAAGATTGTTGTGTAGCCACTAATATAAATTTGGAACGAATCGACATGTACAACATTCAATGCGAGACCACCACATTTAACACCCAACATGACTCACACATGTGCCAGTTCAGCACTGACATAGACATCCCTTTACACGAGCCTGCCAACTTTTCAACAATTATGACTGAGGCACGTGAATCCATGACAGAATCGGTCAAGGCAAGCAATATCCCTCATTAATCTAGTAAAGATTATCTAAACGCACAACAAATATGAAGGGCTCATCCCATTGGAATTTTCCAAGTAACAAAGCACAACCACATCCATCATTAATCATTCATTTCCATGCAAACCTGAGATCCTTGAAGATTAAGTTACGTGCGAAGCACTCCACTATCCTATCATTTGGCTTCAAGATAACGAAGTTGGCCATTATATATCAGAACTAGAGGAACAAAGAGAAACAATTATGCAAGAAACTAAGTTTTCAAGCATAGAACATAGAGTCGATGAGCGTAGTAGAGGATGACCCACTTGAAGCAGACCCTCAGAATGCATAAGTTGGCCAACCATCATGGTTACAGATGTCAACATAATATATTCACCTTCACGCAAAGGAAGGAGTGGCCCTCTGCGATTTCATCCACTTAATTCTTAGGACAAGGGGAGCACTCGAGATTCATCTCTAAGATTGAAAGTCACACTCTAGTTCAGGTTACTTGAACAAAGCGTGGAAAGAAAATGTCAAAATATCATTTCAAGTAACATATTTGTGCGAGAAGAAAATTTGAATTGTGGACTCAAAATCAGGGATGATGCCAAATTCGGGCATTCAAAGAAGTGAAAAGAGACACTAAAGGACGGTCAAACATAGCTACATAACTTCTCTAAGCACTAGAAATTTTTTCCTCTCTCTCTCTCTCTCTCTATCATTTTTGTTTTTAAACAATCAATGTAAAAGAAATTTTTGTTTTACTCCCCTCTTGCTCAGGACGAGCAGGGAATTGAGGTGGGGGAAGATGTTGTAGGGGCTAGTTGACTTTTTCGACTAGACCCGACAGTCGACTAAGATTCATTCGGTCGACTGTCGAAGTCGAAATTATAAGTCGGTTGAGAGTTCTGTTAACTGACTGACCTATGAAGTTAAGTAGTTACAACTACCTGGTAACTAAATATGTAGGTATAAATAGACAAGTGTGTATCAGAGAAGACGGTATCCATTGTGCTATATTGAATCATTTATCTAATAAAGGCTATTCTTTGGGCTTCCACTACTTTGTGTATGTCTTTGTATATATGTATGTATATGTGATTCTATGCTTGCTTATGTATTGAACTACTGGTAACACTCCCCTACTTTTCCCTAGATTACAATAATATACCAAATCTAATCTAAATCATCAATATTACCTTACATTTAATAATTGTACACTCATACTACCATAACAAGGTTTCTCTCCACTATTGAACGTAATACTTCTCGTTCTCTCTTGCATTAAAAACATGAAGACATTAATTTATAGGCATCAATAAATTGTGAATGGGATTACATTTAATGGTCATTTAGAATCAAGAAAATTTATTTACTCAAACATTCTCTCAGGGACTTTGTGATTTCCCCCCACCTTGTGAAACTATGGCTTGAAACATGCACTTGAGCATGATCTTCATTTCTTCTTCAATGGGTGCTCGATTGTAGACATCCCCCTACATTCCATAACAATATCACAAATTTCAATTATTTGTTACACTAAAATTAAAGTTGGAAGATCTCAATAATGAAATGGTTTAATTATTTTCATAATTACAAATCCAAAAGTCAATTTTAGGTATCCACCTTGTCCAATTTTGTGTTGGTCGGGCTTCTATAACCTAGCTTGGGTGGCCTTGGAGGTATCCTTGAGCTTTTAAAAAGTTTTAAGGTGAGATAACTCATTTTTTATGTTGAATAAAAAAATATAGCATATTCAACTAAATCTATCATGTTATACCTTCCTCCATATGGTTGCATCTTTCCTTCTTTTCTCATCCTCTTCTCCTTTTCATCCTCCTAGAGATCCTTCCACACTCTCTTTAGAACTATAGAAGGTTGGTCGTACCTATTATATTTTTCCAAGTTAACCCTATATGTATCTTTGATGGTTTTAAAGTATTTAATTTTCAGAGAGATTATTTCACCTTGGTTGAAAATATCACCAAAGAGACCAACCATGTAAGCCATAAGTTGCTTCTTCGAATGAGAGGGTTGTTTCTTAAATTGGGTATGAATGGTTGGCCCAAAAGTATCTAATTCCTTCTCATATAGGTACTTCCAAAATGTATCATTTCCTTTCAAAACAATAATAGTTTATCATTAGTATATAATAAAGATTAAAAAGTACTACAATTATGTCACATTATGGAAAATAAAGAAATTAATAATCACCTAGAACTTTTAGTTGCTTCAATGGGATTAATTTTTCATCCACCATAATATAAATGGACAATGTCCTAGTGCTAATAATGCAATCCACTCTAGTAAATCATTCACATGAACCAGGAATGGGGACACCAGGGATGCCTCCATCAACATCTACATTGTTTGTTGTTCCATGGGTAGGGGTTCCATGTGAGACACCAAAAGCTATGCAAGCAATAGAGGTAGGGATAGGAGTGATTAAGGGAGGAGATGAGGAGTGTGAGTGGGAGATAGAAGGATGGACTATGAGAAGGAAACAAAGAAGCAAATAATCTAGTGGGTGTGTGACTAGTGGTGGGTGGATGATGTGATGGCATAGTCGATATTACATGGCTACTATCAGCATTGACCTCATGAGGTGCGAGCCTAAGAACTCACATATACTCCTATGCCAAAAAAAACTAGTTTTTGTTCAAATATAAGATTAAATAAAATCACAAAATAATGAATATGATAAATTAAACAAATTCAAAGTTAATGCATACTCAGTATCATCTGAATCTATCAATCAAAATGTTGCGCCTATGCACAACTTTATTTGAGTAACATTCAAATAGTGCAAGCAATTATTTGTTGTTCTTTTTGATATCCTTTTGGATAGTAGATCGTGGGTTAGGGTCATCAAACAAGTCATCATCATCACCCGCATTGGGATCATAAGTGGAATCCTACCAACAAATAACATGTAAAATTGATTCCAACATTAATAAAAATAAATTATAAAAAATTAAAGAGTTATAAAAATTGAAGAGATCTATAATTTATAGGTTCCTTTATAGGATGCATAGGTCTCATCCCCTAATCTTCCTACCAAAATATCCAAAAGAATGTTAATTACATCAAAAGAAGCAATATGAGAATATTAACATTGTTCAAGATAATTAAACATAAACAATTATTAATTAGATATGTAAAGAATAAGCACCCCAATGATAGCAAGGTGTGATTTTAATATTCAATTCAAATAATATTTTATCTACAACTCCTTCCTCACTACAATTATATTTATTGTACATACCATATATATATATATATATAGTCCTGGACGATTTATTATGATGGAGAAATTCGATAAATTCTCTTGTTGAGACAAAAATCACTACACAACTCTATAATTTGCTTCAGTTCACACCCTTTGACTGGAGTTTTACCTCGAGGACATCTTTTTTCTCATTGTTATAAGAACATGTCCTTCCTTCATCATGAAAAATATCCATGCATCTATGCAATTTTCTTCTAACCTTTTGACCTTTGGTTGTCTCACCTCATTACATCTAGTTGATGTCTCACTTTCCCCCATTCCTCCTTAACTATACTCATTCTTTGAAGATAGACCTGACATATACCTATTTGGCAGTACCTGCAATCAATCCAATAAATATATAGAGTAAATTGTATGTTTTTAGTATGCTTCTCATTGAAAATTCCCCTTTTTAGAATTCCAATAAACACCTTATAATTGAACAAATAAATACTTCCAGAGGCCACAAATTTTTCATACATACTCTAGTTGAGGTGCTCTTTGAACTATTGGAAATTGATTAATGTGTACTAATCCCTGAGGCAATCCTCTATATTGATTAAAACATTTTTCAACCCCAAGAATTGTATTTTCAAGCTGCAAAATGGGCAATTTTCAATTTTGTCCCTGCTCAATGTAGGCCCATGACCCTTACTTGGGGAAAGCACCCTACCTCTTTAGTGTGTGTAAATACAAAACTCTTATTTGTATTTCCACACTTTGTGATCATTTATTCTTTCTTACACAAGATATCTAACCTAAGGACACCATAAAGCATTGTGTCCTCTTGTTCTTGGTTTAATCTATCTTATGCTTAGGTTATTTCTCTCTCTAGCGCACTTGTGTTGGAGTTTTGGTCTAGACTATATTCTACTTGAAGGGAAATTTCTTAGAGGATATGAATGTATCTAATGTAAGAGCCAAAAAGATAATGTTGTGGCCTTTGATGTAGAGAAAGCTATGTGATATCCCTTAGCTATTTGAGTATTTAGACAAGTTTATCTTTGTATTCTTCTACAATATTTAGACCTTGTCAAAGAACAAGAAGGAACATGAGAAACATTTGAGGTTAGTATTACAATGTTTAAGAGAAAACTAATTGCATTCAAATATATCCAAATGATCCTTCAATGAAACAAAGATTCAATATATTGGTAATATTATATTGGAATGCAGGGTATCTAAAAATATTAAATCCATTACAAAATATGTAATCCCAACAATGCGAGGTAAGTTAGGATTTTCATGGGCTTAGGTAATTATTATTGAATATTTAGGAGGTATTTTTCAAAAATTAATAACACAATCACTTTTGTAGAGTGGATTGAAAAGTGTTCCAAAGAAATTGCAAATATGAATAGATTCTTCACAACTAATATCATTCTTCCATTTTTCAAATTGTAAAAGATTTTTTGGTTTGTATCTTTAGAAGGTTTGAATGGATTTTTGACTTAATAAGGAAAATTTATAGCTTATGAGTAAAGGAAGTTAGAATATCATGAGTTAAACTACCCAATTTATGATTTAGAGTTAATTTCAATTATCCATGCCTTTCAAAGATGGAGACTTTAGCTATTAGTTCAAGATGAAAATAAATCCTAAGAGCTTGTGGTAGTTGTTCACTTACCCCAAATTAAATGCTAAATAGATATGATGGCTGGAATTTTTAAGAAATATGACTTCTAAATCTCTAGACATGATGGTTTTGTTGTTGAATTTTTTTTTAAATTTCTATAACCTTGAAATTTTAAATTAATAGTCTATATAATAGACAATCATGGGTTTTGTACCATTGAAAT
Organism: Picea sitchensis; assembly: GCA_010110895.2. Taxonomy (NCBI): domain Eukaryota; kingdom Viridiplantae; phylum Streptophyta; class Pinopsida; order Pinales; family Pinaceae; genus Picea; species Picea sitchensis. The sequence continues at coordinate 13,179 of SNQJ01S0040612.1, read as the reverse complement.
GTACGGGATATATATAGAGAAAGTTATGTGTGTATTGTGTAGGGTTGCATCAAACTAAATTCAACAAATAACAACTTTTTTATTTCTATCTTAGAAGTTGGTAAGCCTTTCTATACATAATTATAGTGACAATATAGGACTATGTGTGACAATGGGAGATTTTCCACCTTTGGGTTGACATTGATAGATAGAGACATTCCCATGAAAATATAAATAAGGGAAGCACAATAGTCCAATCAATGAAAGATTTGTCCAAGTCAATCCCATTCATAGTTTGAAAGATTTGTCGAAATCAATCCCATTCATGAATTTTTTTAATAGATCAATCATAAAAAAAAATTAGCGTTGCCAAAAGTGCAAAATTCTTTCAGGAAGGCTATGGAAGGAGAAATATTGACGATTGTGGAGGTGATTCCAAAGAGTGAGTCACAACAAAGCACTAGAAATATGTTGTTAAATATTAATGGTATGTTGTAATTATTTTAATGCTAACTCATTTTAACTCATGTTTAGAATGATTGTGTTCTTGTCATGTATGGCCATGTATGGGTTCATGACATTCTTTTCCAGGGGTAGGTTACATTCACTGCTTTATAACACCTATGCTTATATAAAGTGAGCATATAAAGTGTGTTAAGAGGATGTTGGATTTAGGTTACAATGCTAGCGTGTCATAACATATATATTTAATAGGCCTATTAACTTGTTTCAACTATCATTGATCATGTTTAACCATGTGAATTTCTACCATTATCTATCTATTTGTTTATCCCTTTTTTTTTTCAATTAATTTTGTTAGATATTATGCAAACCTAATGGTTCGGTATTCACTGGATTAACTCTAGGATAATATGATAACATAATTCACATTTCACATGTATGTTTCTAGTGTATATTTTAACAAATACGTTCAAACTTTAGACCCTCCAATGTATTCTACATTCTATCCAATTTTTCCATCCCTAGTATCTAATGACTATAATCCTCATTTTACAACATCATACTACAATACAAAGTCCTTTTTTTTCATTGGGTGGATATTAAGTCTATTCCACTTTGTTGTCTCAATGAGTCTTTCAATTATACTATTGTCAAACAAAACCCATTAAACAAGATAGAGAAAATGACAAATGTAGTGAATATAGTTAAGATAGTGATGGCTATAATTGTAATAGCAGCACAAAAAGGAAAATATAATGCATATTTGATATTAATGATAAACCATTAGTGAGATTGATAAACTCTAGTAGAACCCATGATCTCATCAAAACCTGAAGAAGGCTTAGAACTTGATGAATTTATTTATATGTCCACTAAAAGAATTATAAGCAGAAATTGAAATTTTACATTTTACTACTAGAAGTGTCACAAAGCCTCATTGAAAATGGAAAATTTCAAATTGATGTTCCCATTCTTCACTATGGCACCATTACAACCAACATTGTTGGTTCTACAATGCCTCAAACTGGCTCCAATGCTAAATTGATAAGCTTGGGCTTGGAATATGTTGTTAATACTACTACTTAGATTGTGACACTGATACATACACCTTTTGGAGAAACACAATCACTCTTAGAGTAGAGATGGAGATGGAGATTAATTCATTTGATGGATCATTTAATGAGGACAATATATATGATTGGTTGAGACAACTTCAAGTGTATATATCAAGTTAATCATTTTTAGATATACAGAAGGTAAAAGGTGCTAAACTGAAGATGGTCAGAGATGCATTGTTATGGAGAGAGATATTTCTTCAAAAACATCATCAACAAGGGAGGATGGTTATAACAATGTGGCAAGAAGCCCAAACTATATTGCGAAAAAAGTTCTACCTACTGGGTTATGAGTGAGATATGAACATCAAATAGTAGTTCCGTATTTAGAAACAAGGATAGAATGTAGAATAGTACACAAGAGAGTTCCATTTCTTGTTGATTAAGTTGTAGATTTTTTAATATGAGGAAATGGAAATACTAAAGTATAATAGAGGATTGCATAGCTACATTCATAAAGGTTTGGATTGATTTGACATCAACGTAGTGGATGATGCCTAGCCAAAGCAAGGTGTATGTGGAATCTAAAGAAGGAAGGTTGACTACTGTCTCAAAGGAAGGTATATCTAACAACTTCTCTAGATGTAAGGGTGATCCAAAGTCTAAATCCTCTAAAAATATATATGATTCCATAAATAAAGGAAAATGAATGAAAGATGGGGGAAATTTAGAGGGAGTTTGCAAGCATGACAAAAATGTTGGACATGGTGAAGACTAATGTTGGAAACTTCATCCCAATAAATCCCACAAGATATTGAGCAAGTTCCTACTCGTTAAGTCTAAACATGAAGAACAAGTGGATAGAAATGAATAAGTGGATGAGACTAATGGTGAACCTACAACCCAAATATGAGGAAAAAGTTAGAGAACAATTGTTCCATGTCAAGATGCAAGTCAAGAAGATGCTAGTTAAGGCTACTTTGATACTATAAGGTAGAAGCATATCATTTCAAATGAATTGATGAAGAAGTATGTTTTTCTCATTGAGAATCAGCCTAAATCGTATCATCTAGGTTGGCTACATAAGGATTCAATTTTAGTCATTCCCAAGCAATGCATGTTCAAATTTTCTAAATCATATGTATTAATTGATGAGATTGGGTGTGATGCAGTACCAATGGACACTTGTGCAGTTATTGTTGGAAGTACCTACTTGTGGGATAGGGATGCAGTCTTAAATAGGAAGTTGAATGAGTATAGAGTGGTAAAGGATGAGGAATTGTATGTCACACATTCCTATAAAGGGAAATACTTTTTTTCTCTAATATCAATAGCATAGGGTAAACTACTTATCAATGCAAGTGATAAGTTTGTATTGTTGATGATTAGACCCAATGGGGATAAGAAATGGGAAATTGGTTAGAATTTCGAGTGAGAGAAAATGATAAAAAATGTAAACCCCCTATGAGTATGAACATAAAAAGCAAGTATGTGGTAAGTGGGTAAGTGGTTTACATTTGATTACTTTGGAATTTATAGAAAATAATAATAGTAATATAAAAATGTGCACTTGGGGTTATATCTTCCTAGGAGCACCATGGAGTCAATGAGATAATAAGAGAGGAAATAGGGGTGGTCAATAAAATAATATTTTATTAAGTTTACCAATATTCTAGCTCCCAAGTCTACATATCTCTTTATATTATTTTCCTTTTGTTTATTTCTCAGGATTTATGAAGGGGCACACAATATCCATGCAAGTCATATATTCATGCAAGCCTTGGGAGGGGATTCATTCCACCTTTGGGTATGTTGAGAGACCATGTGAAAACGTTGAGAGAGATGTTGGTAGGTTGGGATGTTGGTATGCTACATCGTGGAGGATAATGCTACCATGTTGGTACATTGTGAGGCCATTCATGTATGCTAAGATGTTGTTGGTATGTTCTCTCTTAGTGTTGATATTGTACTAATCCTAGAGTTATGTTGTTTGTATAAGTCTAGTTATTATGATTATATGAGGAAAACCATCGCAGTTAATGTTTGTAATTGCTACAACTGAGATTTCTTGGCTTCGAGCATTGGAAATTTTCCTTTTCACCTTGCATTGCAGAACTGGATGGAAGTGAGATACCCTAAGGGACTTTTTAGTAGTGAAGGGGATCCCATTCCTTGTAATGTCCGAGGTTGAGGGGGAAAGAGAGGTGGGAAAGTGGGATTGTTGTAGAATTAATGTGTTGAAGGATGAATTCCTTGGTTGTAAACTCTATTATAAACCTGGGCTAAGAGAAAAAATCAGTGGCTTTAATAATTGATTAGCTTGAGTGAGGAAACCATAGCCTTATATAGTAAATTCCCCCTTGTTGTTTCATTGCCTAGCATAGGGATGACACCTACTCACATTAGTACCTATGGTTGGGTGGAAAAACACTCTCATGGAGCTATTCCCCCAAGTGCAGTTGATGATAGTTAACTATTGATTTGTATTGTTTATATTCTAAATACTAATGTTTGTGGTGAGTGTTATTTTGATGATTATATCCTCACTATGGAAGTTGTAAGTATGGGAGTGGACATCAGGGCTTAGGAGTGCATGTTGAGCTAGATGGTAGTGATTCATATGCATAATTGGGAGCTTGTCATAGCCACTTATTGTAATGCAGAGGGTTTAACTCTGCCTCTATCCTATATATTAGTTTCCAACAATGTCAAATAGTTGTAAATGGCCTTTTGAACTTCCCAGAAGGGGGTATAATAATGAGGAGAATGTAATTGTATGTATGTGAAATAAATGTATAAGTACGTTTCTATAATTGCCCATGTATCAACTATATTTATTTAATGTATGAGAAGAACCATGTTTTTATATGCTAAAATGGTTGATTGTTGTAATACATCGGTTTTGAGTGCCCATATTAATAATGCATTTTGTTTATTTGATGAAAGGCTGGAGTGCCTATAAAGTTGAAAAGGACGAAGAACCTAGAAATGTAATACTTTGGATATTAATAATAAAATACATTGTTGGATGTGAGATGGACAAGGACAGAGTTATAGGGGGCTATGATTCCACAAGAGAGGGGACTAAAGGGGATAAGCCTTTATTATATTTAATTTAGTGGGAAAAGGGGTTACATGATATTCTTAGGGGAGTCCACATTAGGCATTATGGCATGTGATTATTTGAACCTTGATTTTGGTTGTTTGGGGGTTGCTTCATTCGTTCCTCAATTGTTATTCACTCGTTCCAATTTGTACCGCTTTCATTATTTCTCATTCTTGTTTTGGGTTTTGGGGATATAGAAAAAAAAAGGTTGGAGGTAGTGAGAGATGGTTAATTGGCTATAGGAACTACTGGTATTTCCAAAAAGGAATTGATTCCCATGTGCATGAGAATGTTGACAATTGTGAAAGGACTATCCACCATTGAGAATCCTTGGAGTTTCTAGCATTGATATTTCCTAAACAATAGCACTAAATCCCTGGAAAGAGGTGGAACAGTCTGAGGGAATACATGGAAGAAAAGGGGGTTCATCTCTTTGGGTTTTGCAGGCTGAAGGGGAAAGAGAGCTAGTAAACTAGGACTGTTGTGTGGTTGAGAAAACTGTGAGAGATTGATAGCTGACTGGTTTGTGAAACTTAGAGTTGGCCTAGGACCTATCCTTGTGGATTCATAGCCTTGACTCAGGGGTGGCATGTTGTAAAGGTTTATGTGCAATAGAGCCTATGGTTGGATGGAACATTTGACATTTGCAGCTAGTTGGTGAATTGTTTCATAAAGATAAGTTATATCTGTTACATGTTTCAATAATTATATTTCCATTGTGTATTTAATATTATCTCTATGATGTGTTTATAATATGCTTGTTTGTTGGCTAATGTTGTGCATGACATTTTAAGAATTTATTTTATGGATATGCATGCTTCATGATGACTACATGTGCATTTATCATGCTTATCAAATTAAAGAATAGAATAGAAGTTCAAAATTTCCTATGAAGGAGAATTTAGAGGTACCTAGGAAGTTATGGGAAGTGGGTACATTATAGATTAGTATCATAGCACGATTTTCAATGATTGGGCCATATGGGATAACTTATAGGTTGAAATATTATCTTTTGTGCGAAGGTTGAGCTAGTGGGTGCTTGGGTGGTCGAAGTTGTTTCTTGAAATTATGCTTTTTTGTAAATATTGGAAAATTTTGGGGAAATTTGAATGTTTTTATATACAATGATATCATGATGATGTGGCATCCATGTGGCAGGTTTCATGGCGGATGATAGAAGGTGGTACTTCGATGAAGTGGAACCAGGGATCTGGATAACCCACTGAATGAAAAGTCGGTTAGCCCTTTAATGTAAAAGTTGGATGCCATATGGTGGAACCTGGACATAGTGGAACCTGGTATCTGGATAACTTGTTAAATGTAAAGACCTATAGACATTTATTTTAAAATTTAGATGTTATATGGTGGAACCTAGATGAAGTGGAACCTGGTATCTAGATAAACTATTGAATGAAAAGTTGGATAACCCTTTAACGTAAAATTCATATGCCAGATGGTGGAACCTAGATACAGTGAAACTAGGGATCCAAAAGACCCTTAAAATGAAAATTTGGATACTAGATGATACTTGGAATCTTGTTGATGGAATTGTGTCAATCCAGATAGTCCATGGATCTAGATTCGTTCTAAAGGATTTAACTGGATCCGGGAATCCAAAATTATCAAAATTCACTCACTTTTCCATGAGTTTGGATGTTGGATGGACTTAACTCTGCATATATAGTGGTTGAAACTAAGAATCTGGGATCCAAAAATATGGATTCACCTAAAACTTTAACTTCAACAAGGTGCAAAAGTTGAATCCAAATATCTAGAGATTTGGGTGTCGAAAAGTATTTTTGAAACTTTATCTAGCTTGAAGTTGGATCTCGGATGCCTTACATACTCAAATATCATGACCGGAACCTTGCGCATGGAAACCTCAATCCCATAATCTAGGTTTCTGAAGAAGTTTTATGTAAAATGAAAGTCCAAATCCAAATTCTTTCAATAACTCTTACGTTAATTGACAATGATTTTGAAGTTAATTGACATAAGTTTCGAAATTCGGAAAATGAAGGGGAACCAAGTGGTTAGAAAGGTTTGGGTGGGGTCCGTAAATAAAGTAAAATAAAGGAAATAATAATAGAGAAAGAAGGGGAAAATAGGAGGATGGTTTGGTTGAATCAAAGAATGACAAGTGGCTATCATCCACCTGTCATGTCACATCAGCATCCATGTGTCATGCCATGTTAACATTCACGTGCCATGCCACATCAATAGCTTCCACATTGGCATATGCCACATGTGCAATGAATAACTTGTGTTTCAAAAACAAAATCTGGAAAAATGGTAAAAAAAAGGAAGTTGTGAATTCTAGATTATTGTAGAATCTCACTAGAGTAATAGATTGTGTGAATATGAAAGTAGTTGTGTGTTCACCATCATGAATATTATCAGGGATTATATAGAAGTTTCCTTGGTTCTTGATGTGTTTTCTTTGATAGTTGACATAATTTATTCTCTTAGTAAAATTTCACTAGTGGAGAAAGTGTATAAATTGGGTGAAAATGGCTTTTTCAAGAAGCCATAACTTTCATCCCAGAGATTGGATCAAAGCATAGGAATAGTCATTAGAAATATAATTAAGAGAGAATAATATTGAAATATCATAATTTGGATAAGGGTGATATTATTCTTCATGATTTGAGAAGAAGAAGCACCTATAGCATTAATTGACAAAAAATTTGTAAATATACATAACTTTAACAAAAGGTTGTTTGCACATTTTGCAGAATAGGGGTATATGCAGGTCAAGTCAAGTCATAATTGCATATCAGATACATGGGGGATGCACAAAGGGGATATAGTATTGGGAGAGAATCCAAAGGCCATATTATCAATGTGGGTAATGATGATATATAATCTAATGGACACAGGAGCATAGAGGAGCTAGAAGAATTAGTAGAGACTATGAGGAGTTTGAGAATGGAAGTGTAGATTTATAGAGATGATAGTGAGAGGATAATGAGAGCACATGAGGAACATAATCAAATAAATACTCAGCTAATTCAAAGCCTAAATCAGTTACAAATACATGTGAAGAATGGATTAGGATCAAGACATGAGGAAGAAGGAAAACATCATGCAAGGAGAGATAACTACATAATATCCAGACACTCAAGAAGTACTAGTAGAACTCATAGACATCAATACTCACCTAATCATTCATACATGATATTTTATCCATCTGAAGATTCAAGGAGCAACCCAAAAGTGTCTCATGTTAGGCATCAAAGAAGCATATATATGAGTTGGACAGCTTGCGAGGAGAGCTTAGGAAGATTAAGCCACCATCCTTTGATGGTGAAAACAAAAGGGGAGATGATGCTAAGGTTTGGTTTCCTGGAATAAGAAAATATTTTCAGTTGCACAACTACTCATCTAACCTAGAATATAGGGTTTCTGCGTACCATTTGCATCAAAAATACTCTATGTGGTGGGATCAGTTGAAGCAATTTTAACATATTGATGAGAGTGAGATTTCTTGGAAGAAATTCAAGAAATATTTTTAGTGGGAGTATCTTTCAAAGAACTATTATGATAAGAAGATGCATGAGTTATTTGAACTCAAGTTGGGGAGCATGACCATGGAAAAAATGAAAATAAGTTCTTGGAGTTACTGAGGTATGTGGGGTTTATTAAGGAGGAGAAGGTGAAAATACAAAGGTTTCTAAGTGGACTGCCATCTTTCTATAAAGATAAAATTCAATTTGATGAACCTAGAACTTTGGCAGATGCCATTAGAAAGGATAAGTACATGTATGAGAAAGGAAAAGACAAATAATCTTTTCAGAAATATTGGAAGGATAAGAAGGATAAATATGATCATATAAAGAAGGGATTCAAACCTCCTTTCAATAGAAACATTCCTAGAAGATATCAACAAAATCATCATACTAAGAATGAATCCAAGATGGAAGACTCCTTGGGTAAAAGGGGAAGACCAACAATCAAATGTTGGAGATGTAAAGAATATCACATGTACAAGGATTTCCTTCACATAGAAGACAAAATATAGACACTACACAACATCCAAGAGGATACTATAATGTAAGACATGGGTGGAAATATTCCAAGGACATATGCAACCATGGAAGATCGACAAGAAAACACTAATACCATATGATTGAGGTGGAAGGTAAGATCATAAATTATCCTGTTTTTATTTTAATTGATTTAGGAGCAAGCCATAGTTACATTGATCCTAAAATAGTGAACAAATTTCATTTGAAGAAAAAAAAAACTTGAAAGATCATGGTTGGTTCAACTAGCCACTAGAACCAAAAATAGGATCAATGAGATTGGCATAGGTTGTCCAATAAATGTGAATGGATTAAATACCAATGTTGATCTGAATATCATACCATTAGGATCTTATGATATCCTGATTGGAATGGATTGGTTGGACAAACATCATATTTTCCTAGATTGTCATAACAAGAAATTACATGTCTCGATGAACAAGGAAATCGGAGCACTATGCAAGGAATTCCAACACCCATTTCTATCAGGGAGATTTCAACCTTACAACTGAAGAGATTCTTTAGGAAATGCTGTCAATTGTATGGATTTCATGTGGAGGAGATAGAAAATACCAAAGGGCCAAGTCTTGAATATTTTTCAGTATTGCAAGAGTTTGAAGATGTATTCAAAGAAATACCATGATTGCCACCAAAAAGGGATATATATTTCTTTATTGATTTAGTATCAGGAGATGCCCTTGTATCAAAGACTCCTTAAAGAATGAGTACACCATAATTAAAATAATCACAAATGCAACTAGAAGAATTGTTGAAGAAAGGGTACATATGCCCAAGTGTTTCACCTTGGGAAGCACTAATACTCTTTTTGAAAAAGAAAGATGGAATTTTGAGGCTGTGAATTGACTTTAGACAGCTGAATAGATCCATTGTGAAGAAAAAATACCCTCTACCCAGAATTGACGACTTCTTTGACCAGCAAACAGGAGAAAAGATATTTTCAAAGATAGACTTAAGATGAGGATATCACCACGTGAGAATCAAGGAGTAAGACATCAATAAGACAACTTTTTGAACTAGGTATGGGCATTATGAATTTGTAGTTGTTCCATTTGGATTGACCAATGCACCAATTGTCTTTATGTGCGTAATGAATGGCATATTAAAAAATTATCTAGATAAGTTTGTCATTTTGTTCTTGGATGACATGCTTATTTATTCTAAGTTAGAGGAAGAACAAGAGCATCACCTGAGATTGGTGGTGCAAGTTCTAAGAGAACATCGGCTATATTCCAAGCTAAGAAAGTGCTCTTTTTACCAAGAGTAGATCCATTATTTGGGTCAAATTATTTTAGAGGAAGGTATAGCAGTAGATGCAGAGAACATTGAAGCCATCAATGGATGGCCAGCACCAAAGAATGTTTAAGAACTCAGATATTTTATGGGATTAGCCTGATACTACAGAAGATTTATAGTAGTATTCTCTAAGATTACTAATCATGTAACTTATTTACAAAAGAAGGGAATTAAGTTTGAATGGAAAATAGAGTGTGAAGAAAATTTTAATTTATTGAAAGAGTTACTTACTAGTGCACCTATTTTGAATATTGTTGATCCAAATGAGCATTTTGTGGTATGCACAGATGCATGCAAAGAAGGACTTGGTGGATTCCTCATTCAAAATGGACATGAGAGGAATTATGCCACGCGTGATTAAGAAATATCTACCATAGTTAATGCATTGAAGATGTGGAGGCATTCTTAAATGGCGAAGAAATTTGAATTAAGGATAGACCACAATGGTCTAAAATATCTGTTTGAGCAACCAATTTTAAATTCCAGGAAAACAAGATGGCTGGAATATTTAAGTGACTATGAATTTGACATCAAGCATATCAAAGGAAAAGAAAATCAAGTTCCCAGTGCACTCAACAAAGGGGTACATATCATGCATGCTACAACCATTAGCATGCATCAATCAGATTTAAAGAGAAGAATTATAGATGTTGTTGTTACAGACTAGCATTCCCTATAGGTAAAAGAAAGATTACAACATGAAGAAGTACAACATAAATTTAGAGAGTACAAGATGAAGGAATATGGAATACTTATGCATGAAAACATAATTTGTGTTCTTAATTATGAAGAACTCGATATTTTGGTGTTAAAAGAAATGCAAAATGTTCCATATGTCGTACATCCCGGTTAACAAAAAAAAATTGCAGGAATAAGAAGTTGATACTTTTGGCCAAGAATGAAGAAGGATTTTGTTGAATATATTTCCATATGTATGGAATGTCAAAGAGTGAAAGTTGATCATAAACATCTAGTAGGTTTGCTACAACCATTACCAATTCCAAAGTGAACATAGGAAGTGGTAACTAATGATTTTATTACTAAATTTACCAGGATAGAAAGGCAACATGATTCCATAATGGTAGTGGTGGATAAATTGACAAAGGATACTCATTTTATTCTAGTGAAGATGACTCATAAGACAACCAATATTGTAGAAATTTACATGAGGAAAATTTCTAGGTTGCATGGAATAGCTAAGGAAATTGCTTCAGACATAGATACAAAGTTTACTTCAAAATTTTGGAGAGGATTATTTAAGATATTTGGTACAAATCTAAATTTTATCACAACAAACCATCCATAGTCAAATGGGTAGACTGAGAGATTCAACTAAGTGATTGAAGACATGTTGAGAATGTATGTCATGGATAAGCCATCTAAGTGGGAAGATTACTTGCATTTGGTTGAGTTTGCCTACGATAATGGGTATCAAGCTTCATTGAATATGATCCCATTTGAAGTTTGTATGGTAGAAAATGCAATACTCCAGTGAGTTGGGAAAACCCAACAGATAGAGTAGTACTTGGGCCATAATTTCTCAAGGAGATGGAAGAGTAGATGGTTAAAATTAAAATTGAGGTCGGCATAAGATAGGAAAAAGAGTTATACAAATAAGAGTAGGTCAACTAGATATTTAAAGTGGGAGAGCATGTATTTTTGAAAGTGAAGCCCAAAAGGATCTCATTGAAGTTTCCCAGTTGTACCAAGCTAACAACTAGATTATGTGTTCCATTTGAGATAGTGGATAGAATAGGGTCAGTTACATACATGCTTGCATTGTTTGCTTCCATGAACGTGCATAGTGTATTCCATGTCTCTTTGATAAAAAAGTATGTGCATAATCCTAATCATGTCATTTATTGGACTTTGATTCAGGTGGATTCAGTAGGAGACTTTCAGGTCCATCTGATGCGCATGTTGGACAGGAAGATCAAGGTGCTCTAGAATTGAGCCATGGGATTGGTAAAGGTTTAGTGGACCTATTAAAATCTTAAAGATGCTACTTGGGAGCATGAGGATTCCATGCAGGAAGAGTACCCACAAATGTTTGAATAATTTTGAAGATTTTGATTTTTCATTTGTATATATGCATTGAGGACAATGCCAAAATAAGGGGGAGGGGAATGTAATACCCTTGTTTTGAGTCCCCATATTAATAATGCATTTTTTTAATTTGATGAAAGGTTGGAGTGCCTATAAACTTGAAAAGGATAGAGAACCTAGAAATGTAATACTTTGGATATTAATAATAAAATACATCATTGGTTGCAAGACGAACAAGAACATAGTTATAGGGGGCTATGATTCCATGAGAGAGGGGGATAAAGAGACTAAGCCTTTTATTATATTGTATTTCTCCCATATTTGATTTAGTGGGAAAATGGGTTACGTGAGATTCTTGGGGGAGGTCACATTAGGATTTATGGCATGTGATTATTTAAACCTTGATTTTGGTTGTTTGGGGGTACCTCCATTCGTTCCCCAATTTATATTCACTCATTCCAATTCCTACCACTTTCATCCTTTCCCATTCTTTTTCTAGGTTTGGGGGGCATGGAAAATGAAAGGTTGGAGGTAGTGAGCCATGGCTAGTTGACTATGGGAACTATTGATATTTCCATCAAGGAATTGATGAATGTGTGCATGAGAATGTTGACAATTGTGAAAGGACTTTCCACAGCTAAGAATCCTTGGAGGTTCCAACATTGATATTTCCAAACCAGTAGAACTGGAGCCTTGGAAAGAGGTGGAACAATCAGAGGGATTTCATGGTAGAGAAGGGGGTTCATGTATTTGGGTTGTGCAGACTGAAGGGGAAATAGAGTTGGTAAACTAGGACTATTGTGCGGTTAGGAATATTGTGAGAGCTTGTTAGTTGTTTGGTTTTTTAAACTTAGAGTTGGCCTAAGACCCATCCTTATGGATTCATAGCCTCGAATTGAGGGTGGCATGTTGTATAGGTTTATGTGAAATATAGCCTATGGTTGGGTGGTGTTAGGTAGAAATATTTTTGTTTAATTCCATTGTAGTACTTGCCCAACTATTTAATTTGTCAATCTGAGGTTTGTAGGCTTACGAAGCACACACACTATATATGCAGGATTGAAGTAGAACTAATCTAATCTAAATTTCTGAAATGAAATTAATCTAGGAAAGTATTGAAAGACTAACTAGGAAAGCAGGAAATTAATCTAGGAAAACAATACAACATGTGAAGAGTTGAATGACAAAAGAC